>ML819517.1:0-13943 GCA_009831015.1 Picea engelmannii
ATAATATTAATAATGACATGATTAATCCTCAATGGGGATTTAATCCAATAATAATAATAACATGATTAATCCACAATGGGGATTTAATCCAATAACAAAATAATAAGAATGCTCTTCGCAGTTACATTATTTCAACATTATCACCCCTGCCAAACTCCTCATGATGAAGATCATTACATGGAATGTAAGAGGCCTAAATGGAAGATCCAAACAGAGGACTCTTCGAAACAACATAATGACAAAGAATCTGGACATTCTTCTTCTACATGAAACAAAATGTGCAGGTGAAGCAGAAGAAGAAATCTTTAGAATTAGTTGGCGGCACTGCCAATTCATATTTAATGACTCCAAAGGTGTGGCATGAGGATAGGCAATACTCTGGAACCTCGCCACGGTAATCGTTGATCAACCGTTCTCCACAACAGACATAATTTCATCACATTATTATGCAATCAGCTCCAGCAAGGAGGGGATCAATACCGATGCTTATGGACCCCAAAACCACCAAGAAAAAGACCCTTTTCCACGCAACCTCTCTTATCTTGGTGGACTAATAAGTCAACAACGATGGATCATTGGAGGAGACCTCAATATCATCCTCACACTGGGAGAAAAAAGAGGAGGTACATGTCGGGAGAATCAGGATAGTGGTAAGCTCTGAAACCTTATTGATCATCTCAATCTAATTGATATAGAAACTAGGAATGGCACGTTCACCTGGTCCAACAAACGATCTAGCGCCTAGCAAATTTCTTGCAAGTTGGATCACTTTCTTGTCTCTGAAACCCTAATGCTCGAGGGACCCTTGATAGAGGAAAACATCCTCCCAAAATCAGGCTCAAATCATTGACTTGTTCAACTGTGGATTGACACAATCACTACCCCCAAATACAAGACTTTTCAATTTGAGAATTTATGGCTAACTCATCCTGACTTCTTAGAGCTCTCCCAAACTTGGTGGGTGAATGCAAAGATCTCTCATGGTTAACGAATGTAGGGATTCCAACAAAGGATGAAGAACTTCAAACTGCAGCTTCAGAACTGGAATAAAAATGTATTTGGAAACATCTTACAAGAAAAAATATCCCTATTGCAACGCCTGGAAGAAATCCAACAAGAAACTATTTTGTAGGGCCACTCAGACGATCTAAGTCAGGAGGAAGAAACACTTGAGCAACAACTTGAGGAAAGGATAAAACATGAGGAAATACTCTGAAAACAAAAATCTAGAATGCAATGGCTTAAAGAAGGGGAAAGGAATACAAAATTCTTACATCGCTCCATGATGCACAAATGCCACATCAACCGCATCACAACACTTAAAGACGAACAATGTAACTCTATCTTAGACCATGAAGGAATAGAAGTTGAGTTGGTAAGATATTATAAAGAACTCTTATCAGAGTCACCTATTGACAGAACCTCTGCCATCAATAAAGTAACTCAACATATACCAACCCTCATTACGCTAGAACAAAACCAAGCCCTGATTAGACCAATCACACAGGAAGAGGTGGATCAGGTTGTCAAGGAGATGCCCCTAGGAAAGGCACCAGGACCAAACAACTTCACAACCGACTTCTTTCATTTATGTTGACCGATGATAAGAGAAGAGGTCTAACAACTTGTGGAGGAATCCAGAACCTCAAGGAAAGTCCTCTCTGCTCTCAATGCTACCTTCCTCACTCTCATTCCAAATGAAGAACGAGTCACTCACCCAAAGAAATTCCGATCCATTACACTATGCAATGTCATCTACAAAATCATTACTAAAGTCATAGCCCTCTTACTCAAACCCATCCTCCCCTTCATCATCTCCAAAGGGCAATCAGGATATGCAGAGGGGCGTCAAATTTTGGATAGTGTCATCTTAGTCCACGAAGTGATTCACTTGCTCAAAACTACTCGCACTCCAGGTATGCTCATCGAGCTAGATCTCTACAAAGCTTTTGATTGTCTTAGTTGGAATTATATGCACTCCCTTCTTATTGTGTTTGGCTTCAACCAGGATTGGATCCATTGGATTTCAAACCTCACTTCTTCTACCTTCTTTTCTATTCTGGTCAATGGAGTACCCTCTCAAAATTTCTCTCCCTCTAGAGGAATTCGTCAAGGGGACCCTCTTTCCCTGTTTCTCTTTTTCATTATGGCAGAAGGCTTGGGATGATATATCAAAGCTTCTATAAAGAATGGATCTCTCAAAGGTCTACCTCTAGACAGCCTGCAGCCTGCTGCCTCTCACAACCAGTTTGTGAATAATACCTTGTTAATGAAATCTCCTACCGCTCAGGAAGTTATTAAACTCAAAACCATCCTCGCCGATTTATGTGAAGCCTCCGGCACCACTTTCAATTTGAGTAAGTCCCAACTTTTCTTCTTTAATTCTCCACCTATTGTCCAACTTCACATCTCTTGACTTTTGGGTATACCAAGGAGCTCCCTTCCGTCCAACTACCTTGGCATCCCCCTCTCCGAGGCGGCCGCTTGGAACATCTCTTAGGACACCCTACTTTCTTTCCTCCCAAATCGCTTGAGCAACTGGACTTTTAGATCCATCAACATTGTAGCAAGACGGGTCCTCATAAAAATGGTTCTTCAAGCTATCCCAGCCTACCTTTTCTCAATTTTGTCTACCCCACAGTTGGTCATTAAAACCATATGAAACCTGTAGAGAAACTTCCTCTGGCACAATCACAATCCTGGAAAAAAGTGGGTGATGGTTAGCTAGGAGAAAGTTTGTAAGCCAAAATCTATTGGAGGACTTGGAATCAGGGACCCTGGCAAGTTAAACCGCATTATGGGCACTAAACTTCGATGGCGTTGGCTCAAGTACCCATCAAAACTTTGGGCCAAGCTCTGGAAGCAAAAATATGCCCCAAACACCAATGAAGCACAACTCATTAGGTTCAACGATCAAATCCAAGGCTCTAATATTTGGAATGCAGCCTGGTGTAATCGACCTCTCATATAGGAGCACGCATTCTGGGAAATTCAAGATGGTCAAAATGCTTTGTTTTGGATAGATTATTGGCAACAACTACCTCCTTTGCACTCCATGGATAGCTTGTGCCCCCTGAAGCATCATATGCCACATATATATCTTCTCAAAGTAGAAGATATTTGTCTCAATGTTATTCATCATCCCCTTTGGAGAACCTGGAAAACTCTTCCTCACGACCTCTACATTCCTGAAGACTACAACATGCAACCTTGGCTCACCATTGTCGCCCAAAGGAAAATCCGCTGCAGAAATGGATCGGACATTCTTCGATGGGGACACTCCCCCCTGGGCATGTTCACAATTAAAGAAGCCTACATCCTTCAGGAGAATTTCCATACACAACCCAAATATAATATCTAGCATACTGTATGGAGGTCAAAAACCGTGTCCGAAGGTCTCCACTTTCCTATGGCTCATGATACAAAATTGAATTCTCACTTGGGATAATCTCCGGAAACGTGGATTTATTGGACACTCTATTTGTCATCTCTGTCAACAAAAGGAAGAATCAACAGAGCATTTACTCAATCAATTCTCCATAAGTGGGGAGATCTCGGATCAGGCTTCTCAAATCATAAGGAAAACCAATAGAGCAAGATATAATATCATAAAAACCATTGAGAATTGGGAAGCCACGACCTACACTAATCCAATATTGAACAGGATATGGCAGTTACTACCAGGTTTCATTGTATGGCAGATTTGGAAAGAGCGAAATAGACACATCTTCCATTCACAATCCTCCTCCCCTTCTCACATCTGGTAAAAACAAATTGGAAATGTGCAGGAAACCATTCGTGGTCAGCATTAGACACAACAAGACCTCTCTAAATCTCCCCCAAAATCCATCATCCTCTCAAACCAGAAGCTTAACTTACCAAGCACCTCACTGAGAATTCCTCCCCATCCCACTTCCCTTACCCCCGGCCTCACTTCTTGGCAATGCCCCCCTACATGCTATGTTAAATTAAATTTTGATGGGGCATCAAAAGGCAATCCTGGACCTTCAGGGTTTGAAGTTGTCCTTCGAGACAGTTCAAGGTATATCAAGTACATTTTAGCAGGGTACCTGGGCCATGACACTAATAATTTTTCAAAGATCTAGGGCCTCATCAAGGGAATCCAACTAGCCACTAGCCTAAATCTAAACCATTTAATCATAGAAGGGGATTCTCAAGTAATCATCTCGCTTGCCACCAAACTCATCAATGGATCTAATTCAGCCAACGTTTCCCCAAGTTGGCGCCTGCTCTGTCCCCTTGAAACCTTACGCATTATTCTTTGTCCTTCTCTCACACTCATCCCTCCCCATGTGCGATAGGAGGCAAATAATATAGTTGATAAACTAGCTAATGAAGGTGTCTCATCTCAAGCAGGGAATATCCTGATCAAGGCGCATCAATCCCCAACACCATTGTTGTTGCTTCATTGAATGGAGCTTGCAATTAGAGACTCTCCTCCCTCGGATGGGGTGACATCTAAAAACCATGCAAACTTAGAAGTTAATACCCCAAGCACCATCCTCCCCCTCAGTCCCTTCTGCATGAGTAGCCTACATTTGACAAGAATGGTGGTGTGTCTGTGTGGGAAGCTCGATTTAATGGCACACTCAAAGTGTGAGTTAGATCCTACCATACCTAATACAAATCGTATGCCTGTTGTCAACTCGACTTTAATGGAGCACTCCTCTATCAAGTTGGTTTCAAATATGAAGGTTAGAACTAGAAATTGTCTCAATGTTATGGTTTTTGTTCAAGTCCAGACTTAGGTTTATCCCTCCCCCTCTGGTTTTTCTTCCTCTAGACGTCCCCTCCTCCTCCCAATTTCCTTCTCTTCTCCATCTTTCCCAGTTCCTAGAGAAATGGGAAAGACCAAGAGAGGACCAACCTACTACATCTTCGCTACTGAGTGTTGTCGTCCTAGACCTTCTGTCGAACCAATTATGCCCCCCATTTCTCAAGCCCACCCTGTTGACCCTCCTATGAACATTTCACTAGACTCTGCCAAAAATTGGTCAGATGACGATCAACCCATGGCTTATGTTGAGGAAGAGGTCCCTCAGGATCCTCCTCTGGAACCTACAAATTCTTTTCTCTTCTCTGCCTTTGATATTTTGACTCTACCCCTCACTTTTGGTTATCATTCCCTGGAAGGCAATTTTGCTCCAAACTTGGGTGGCTACCCAGTCGAAGAAGAAATTCCTGCAATGAAGAAGGAAGAAGAGGTTGCACCTATTGGTGATTCTCAACCACCTGTAGCATCATCCTCGACGTCGCCCAACACATGGCGCTTCTCAGAGGAGCATTTGCAACTAATTTTTGAAATGAGATGGGTTGTCGTAGAGAAGCTTCACCGCCAGACTACCCTCTCTCAACACCTAAATGTTATTTTCAACGCCCTTTCAAGCAAGCCAACCAAGAATAGGTGCCCAACATGCTGCCAAACCTATGTGTTTGCTCCGCGACCTACCAATGGTGACGACAATTCGAGTTCGCCTACAATCTAATTTCTTCTACTATTATTTTGTTTCTTTGTTCAGAACAACCATGGTTGTAGATAGGTTGTTGCGTAGTGTAGAGAGGCCATCAGGTATCAGACTTCAGCAAACATTTGACAGAGCGCCACATGTTCTAGTTTCCATATGTATGGCAGAACAAGTGGCTAGTTTTGCCATGCATATTGTTTTGATGATAGCTTAAGAAAATACAAAAAAATTATTTACCCAAAAAAAAAAAAAAGATTTATTGTGAAGCAGGTTGCTCCCCCGAAGATGCAAATGAACATTTCTTTCATAAATAAAGGTATTGTTATTTGTGGTATTTTAGTTCTTCTACAATTGCCTATTATTATTATTATTTGTCATTTTCACTCTATAACTTAGTATAGTTTGTTATTTATGCTCTATAGATTCTATTTTGATAATAAGAAACATTATAAGTGGTATCATAGCACTTTCCTAAGACGATATTTCTAGAGATTAGGTTGGAGATGTATTATGACATCTATAAATAACATAGTGATATGTCATTCAATGGGTAAATTTGTGACCGAGGAAGAAGAATACATGTAGTTTCACATGGTTGGGCATGCTTGTAACAACACATGTAAATGAAATTTTACTTCCATGTACCCTTGGGTATATCAAAAGTCTCCTAGGCCACCCGAAACAAACTTTAGATAAGCCTATCGACTATGTAAAATTTCAGACCCCACCCAGTTTCAGTCTCGCTAATTTTTCAGCCAATGTTTAATGCCCAAACCCAGTTTTATGACAACCAATTAAACTCGGCATAAAATAAATTTTTCAGATCTGAAACATGAGGATTATGAACATGATTTATTGCAAAAATAAAATATATCAACAACACGTAAAACTCATAAAATAACACATACATTTTTGGTCTAACAACGACCCTGGAAAAACCCACAAGGGGAAAACTAGTAAGAGGGATTTTATTATTTGTGAGCTTCAGAGAAATTATTTTACAACATATTCATCTTCAGAAAAAATACACAAACTTATCTCAACCTTCTTCTTCTACAAAGACTCCTTCTGAACAGTTTGGAATATGCTCCTCGATTTCTTTCCCATAAATCCATACAACTATATGGCTGTCCCAACAATAAATGTTGTACGGACTGTCTCGATTCTTGTGCCAAATTTTTTGCTAAGACAGTATGGAATATGCAGTAGGAACAAATCCTCAAAATTTGTGCCTCTTCTCCTCGAAAATTGTGCCCAAAATTGGACTTTACGACCCTCGAAATTTGTGCCAAATCTATTCGAACTATACAAAATTTCACCCAGAAATAAATCACAACACTTGCCTCGGTTTCTATGCAAGTAAATGCTTGTGTGGCATCCTTGGAATGCATGCCAACCTCCTCAAAACTTTAATTGTTGTCTCCCTCGATTTTTGTGCATAAAATTGGTTGTACGACCTCTAGAAATCTGTATTGTATGGAATGCATTAAATGTTGAACCCTGCCTTGAAAAATGTACTAGCTAGCTGCCTTGAAACATGTGCTCTATCTCTGCAAATGTTGCCTCCTTTCTCAAGCTCGACCTACTCTCTTTCTCTCTCAACAAAATGATGAATCAACCCTAGTTAGGGTGCGCCCTCCTACCCTAGTCGACCTCATGGTGGTAGGTGAAGAGTTTCGTAATCCAACAGTTGAGATTGGATTAAATGATTGGATGAGATTGAGTGTCTCTTCACTGACCCCCTCACTTAAGTAATAAAGTAAAATTTTAATTTGCATCTCACAAATTAAATGACTAGGGTCCACATTAGGCACTTTCTCACCCCTTAGGTGCCTAGATGTTGAGAAACACTTGCCTAGGTACTTTTTAATTATTTTTAACACTCCCTCTTACCAAGGAAAGTGTTACTCACCATTCCAAGCTTGTCCCTAAAAAATACAAACTTGCCTCTGCCTAATGCCTTGGTAAGTATGTCTGCAACCTGCTCTTCTATAGATATGTACAGTAACTCGATTGCTCCTCTCTGAACATAGTCATGGATGAAGTGATAATGAATCTAGCTATGCTTAGACCTGTCATGAAAAACTAGATTCTCTGAGAGTTTAATGCAACTCTGATTGTCACAGTAAATCAAGGTAGGCCTCAACTGCATGCCAAACAATCCCACCAACAACTTGTGAATCCAAAGGGCCTCACAACTGGCCTGACCGGCCACCATATACTCAGCCTCTATAGAACTCAGTGCCACTGACTTTTGCTTTCGACTAAACCAAGACACAACTGTTGAGCCCAATCTGAAACAACACCCTGAAGTACTCTTCCGGTCACTGACACATCCTGCCTAATATGAATCTGTATAGCCAACCAGATGAACTCCATCTCCTCTCTGATAGTCCAGACCATAATCTACCGTACCACAAAGATACCTGAGCACATGTTTTGCTGCCACCCAGTGCACTCTCCTAGGCTCCACCATGAACTGACTGAGAGTGTTGACAACAAAACAAATATCTGGCTGGGTATTGACCAAATACATCAAAGAACTGATCAACTGACGATATAAAGTGGAATCCACTAAATGTGACTCAGAAGCATGAATCTTCTTCCAGTTGGTGATCATGGGAGTGGTCATGGGCCTACAATACTCCATATGAAATCTCCTCAGAATGTCACACACATACTTCCCCTGTTCCAGGAAGATGTGTCTAGGCTCCTACCAAACCTCCAATCCCAAAAAATAGTGCATCAGTCCAATATCAGTCATCTCAAACTCTGAATCAAGGCTCTCCTTACAGCTAGTGATGAGTCTCTATGCCCCTGTAATGAAAATATCATCCACATATAGCAAGAGAATGAGAGGATCCTCTCCAACCGTAATGTAGTATAGTTTGGGATCCACCTCACTCTTCTCAAATCCCAATTGCTGCAAATAGGCATTAATCCTCGAATACCAAGCTATGGGAGCCTGTTTCATCCCATACAATGCCTTCTTCAATCTACACACATGAGACTCTCTCCCATGCACCTCAAATCCCAATGGCTACTCAATATACACCTCCTATTGTATAAGACCATTCAGAAATGCGGTCTTCACATCCATCTGGTGGATCTTCCAAACCATCTCTGTTGCAATGGAAATCATCAACCTGATCGAGGTATATCTAGCAACTGACACAAATGTCTCATCATAATCAACTCCCTCAACCCGTGATAACCCCCAAGCCACAAAGCGAGCTTTGTACTTCTCAATGCTGCCATCTGCAACATGCTTGAGTTTATAGAGCCACCTGGAAGTCACCACTGACTTCCCCTCATGTCTAGGAACAACTTCCCAAACATCCTTCTTCATGATGGAATTGTACTCTTCCATCATGGAATCTCTCCAAAACTGTCTACTAGTAGCCTCCTCAAAAGTGGAAGGCTTAGACTCTCGAATACTGCTCACCATCGCGATGTAGCTGCAAAATCTCTCGGGAGGTTTACTCTCCCTCACAGCCTGTCTGGGATTCCCCACTGAACCCTGTGCCTCCCTCAAAGTATCCTGAAGCCACTTGAGCTTCCTCCTCTATGAAGTAGTATCCCGTGGAGGGGACTCTCCTTGATCAACCCCATCTCTTGAAGACTGTGATCTTGAAGTAGACTCTGGATTACCCGATACTGAAACCTGTGGACCAGTAACCCGTGATCCTGAAATCTGTGGCCCTGTCACCTGTGGACCAGTCGTCACCGAAACTGGTGGCCCCAAACTCTGTGTCACTATAGTCTATTGCGGACTCGCTTGAATTTGAGGTGAAGACTGCTCACCCCTCTTTGTCACTCATGAATTCCTAAAGGCTCTGTCCTCCTCAAATCTAACATCCCTCCTCAAAACAATCTTCCTCAAGGAAGGAAGATATATACAAAAATCCTTTGAAGTCTCACTATACCCAACAAATATCCCTCTCTCTATCTTGGGCTCTAGATTTGGCCTCTTCTCAGATGGGACATGTGAATATGTGATGCACCCAAAAATACAAAAGTGCCCCACCTCAGGCTTCTTGCCAGAAAAAGCCTCCTCATGAGTCATACTCCTCACTGCCTTGTGTGAACTCTTGTTCTGTAGATAAACTGCAGTGTAGCATACCTCAGCCCAAAGAAATAGTGGCAACCCCTGATCATGTAGCATGGCTATCACAACCCCAACTATGGCCCTGTTCTTCCTCTCAGCAACCCCATTCTGATGTGGGTTGTAAGGAACCGTCAACTCTCTCCTGATGCCCTCTCCTGCATAGAAGTCCATGAACTCCTTGGAGGTATACTCACCCCCATTGTGTGTCCTCAGAACTCTGATTTTATTCCCTGTTTGGTTCTCTATAAGAGCTTTGAACTCTTGAAACCGAATGAAGATCTGTCCTTTGGTTTTCATGAAGAAAATCCAAGACTTCTGTGAGAAGTCATCAATGAATATAACATAGTATAAACAACCATTCAACGATGTCGAAGACATTGAGCCACATACATTTGAATGAATAAGATCAATGATACTTGTTGCTCTACTGTCACTGCTAGGAAAAACAATCTTGGTGTACTTTCCCAAATAACACCCCTTGCACAAATCTTGGTGCTTTGTACTAAAATTTGGAACTCCAGTCACAATCTCCCTCAGTACCCTCAAAGCCCCATGATCCAAATGTGCCATCCTCCTGTGCCATAGCTCATATAGGTCACTAATTTTGGTAGAATGAAACAATGCTCTCGCTGGGAGGAACATAAGCTTGTACAACTTCTCATGTCTAGTCCCAATCACTTTGGTTGAAGTGATACTAGACCCCTTTGGAAAAAGGAGCATCTGCCCATCACAGAACAACACCTCATAGTCCCTCTCCTCAATAGTAGAAACTGAAACTAAGTTCTTCTTCAAGCCCGAAACATATAGGACCTCTCTCAACAACATGGGAGTCAAAGACTCCCTCTAAAATGATACAGTCCCACAACCAACTTCCTTGACCACCCGGTCATCTCCAAGCACCACCTCAACATCACCAATCTAAGTAAGATTTGTCAAGTGCTCACGAACCCCTGTCATATGGCGGGAGGCCCCACTGTCAATATACCACATATTTGAATGAGTGGTCCTCGTGAAAAGGCACACAACTAAGGAAAACTCCTTATCAGACTTGGTAGTAAACTCCTCCACCGTTGTTGAAGCTGTTGTTTGTTTCTTCTTCTTGTTCGGACACTAACCTACATAGTGCCCAAACTTGTGGCATGCAAAGCACTTGACTTTGCTCATGTCCTTATTCCCTTCACCCTTCGGTTTGTTTCCTCCCTTAGGACCCTTTTTAAACTTCTTCTTGATGTTGGCAACAAGAGCCACATTCTCCTCATCATGACCTGTAGATGAACTGCCATGTACATAACCTCTCCGGGTCTCCTCCTGAACAAAGTCATCCCAAAGACGTTCCCAATTGGGAAGCTTCTCCCTAGCCACAATTCCCTCAACAAAAACAACCCATTGTTTGGAAACTCCATTCAATGTTGTCCTCACAAGTTCACTATCAACTTTGGCCTCCCCCACAGGTCCAAGCTCATCTCTAACCTGTCTCAACCTGGTAAGATATGTGACCACATTTTTAGCCTTGGTCATTTTAATGCTATTCAGTTTTTCCCTCAAAACCATCTTCCAGTTTTCATTTGTACTCTGGTACAACTTCGTCAAAGACTCCCACATCTCATAGGCAAGTCTTCCCCGTCAAGTGAGGAATCAAATGGTCCTTGATGGCATCAAGAATAATCCTCTTATCCTTGATACTCTTCTTAGTGTATGATGCAAGAAGAGTAGCATCAATAGGTACAACCACAGGATGTGTTGCAGAATTCTCAACAATGTCCCACAACTCATTTTCTTGCAACAACAAGGTCATCCTCTCTTTCCAAGCACCAAAGTTTGTTGCCCCATCAAGTCTGTCCTCAACCCTCAAACTTGTAGCCATTGACCCCATTCTATTGAAAATGAAAAATTCAAAGTTTTGTCCGGTGAAGTGACTGTTGTCCCAATTTTCTGACTTGCTGAAATATTTTGTTTCTCTTTAACTCAGCTCTGATACCATGTAAAATTTCAGACCTCACCCAGTTTCAGTCCCACTGGTTTTCAACCAATGTTTAATGCCCAAACCCAATTTTATGACAGCCAGTTAAACTCAACATAAAATAAATTTTTCAGAACTGAAACATGAGGATTCTGAACATTGTTTATCGCAGAAATAAAATATATCAGCAACACATAAAACTCTGAAAATAACAAAGAGAGTTTTGGTCTAACAACGACCCTGGAAAAACCCACAAGGGAAAAACCAGTGAGAGAGGGATTTTATTATTTGTGAGCTTCAGAGAAATTATTTTACAGCGTATTCATCTTCAGAAAAAATACACAAACTTATCTCAACCTTCTTCTTCTGCAAATACTCCTTCTGAATAGTCTGGAATAAGCTCCTCGATTTCTTTCCCAAAAATCCATACAACTATACGACTGTCCCAACAATATGCCAAAATTTCTGCTAAGGCTGTACGAAATATGCAGTAGGAACATCTCCTCAAAATTCATGCCTCTTCTCCTTGAAAATTGTGCCTAAAAATGGACTGTACGACCCTCGAAATTCATGCCAAATTTGTTTGGACTGTATGAAATTTCACCCAGAAATAAATGCCAACAGTTGCCTCGGTTTTTGTGCAAGTAAATGCATGTATGGAAGCCTTGGAATGCATGCCAACCTCCTCAGAACTTTAAATGTTGTCTCCCTTGATTTATGTGCATAAAATTGGTTGTACGGCCTCTAGAAATCCGTACTGTATGGACTGCATTAAATGTTGAACCCTGCCTTGAAAAACGTGCTAGCTAGCTGCCTCAAAATGCATGCTCTAGATCTGCAAATATTTCCTCCTTTATCATGCTTGATTTCCTCTCTTCCTCTCGCAACAAAATGATGAATCAACCCTAGCTAGGGTGTGCCCTACCCTAGTTGACCTCATGGTGGTAGGTGAAGAGTTTCGTAATCCAATGGTTGAGATTGGATTAGATGAGTGGATGAGATTGAGTGTCTCTGCACTCACCCCCTCACTTAAGTCATAAAGTCACATTTTACTTTGCATCTCTCAAATTAAATGACTAGGGTCCACATTAGGCACTTTCTCACCCCTTAGGTGCCTAGGTGAAATGAAACACTTGCCTAGGTACTTTTTAATTATTTTTAACAAACTATCTTGCTGCTATAGTGCACCAAGAACATCACTAAGGAAGATTACTCTCTGATACCTGGGTAGTCATGTTGTATGGTTGAGGGTAGAGTCGAGCCTTCTTGATTGAATGCCCTAAGAGATTGGGTCGAGTATTATTGTTAGACCTTGTATACTTCCTTGCATTGAGAACCCTAGAAACCATGTCCTCTATTTCCAATTCATGAAATTCCTACGTAAATTGCCATATTGAGAATTTGAGAATTCCATTGTCACAATGATATTCAAGTGGGAGTACAACTCTACTAGGATTAGCCAAAAAGAAAAGTATGGGTCCTTGCCCACACCCTCATTTGAGACCTATCTCAACAAAATCCTTGCATCGAGTTGATCATCGTGTTACCACTCTCTTGTAATTTGTTTTGGCAAACCCACCCACACTGCTACCAAGCATCTAGCTCAAAAGATCGATGACAACCTTTTGACCCACATCTCTATGGATACCACTCGAGAAGTAGATCTCTCCAACAAAGTCTCCACTCTGGAAACTATGTGTGATGAGTTGCAACACAACATAAACTACAACCATTCCTACGCTTAGAAAAATCTTGATGAAATACATGATAAACTAACCAACCTAGAGTCATTACCCGACCAAATGTCCAAACTCATGGCAATGAAAAATCAAATCCCCACTTCACAATAATTGGGTTATTAATGGCGGGATCAACCTCCCAAAAATGAAGGGGTTGAATAATCCAATCCTAGTGGGCATTGTTACACCCCAGATTCTTCAAAGTGTACCCTACATTTTTTCATGAGATGTGACCACTCTGATGTGTCGAAAGTCTGAGGATTTTTATATGTGGCCATGATGGGATGACTTGTTGTATAAGTGTTGGTTAGAGGTTACTCATATCCCCTCAAGTGGATTGTCATGGCATGTCATTTTAGTCCCCATTTTCAGGGTGCTTGGTTTTAGTGCTTCAACCAACTATCCCTTGGAGGTGGTAACTCCCTTTAAGTCAGTCATTTATGTCCTAGCTAGGTATGTGGACATTCTGAAGTGGATCTACTAGGATACATTATCTATGGGGCTCTAACTGTAACATATCCCTTCATATAAATAACACAATCATCAATAATATATCTTGACCCCTGTTGGATTTAATTGTTGACATGGCAATGCAAAAATATTACTGTGTTAAAAGATTTGTGTCAAAAGAGACTCTTAATATATATATA
>ML819517.1:20100-35879 GCA_009831015.1 Picea engelmannii
CAATATCCCATCAAGGGAATAGGAGAATCAAACTACAAGCTAGATTCAGAAAACTCAATAACAATGAAGGACGTACTCTATGTACTGGACCTAAAGAAGAACTTACTGTCCATATCAGCTTTAGACAAGAAAGGCTATAGAGTTGCCTTCATAGATGGAGAAGTTCTTATGTGGGCTAAGGGAGAAACCTTAAATGAAGCAATCGTCATCGGAAGTGAAGAAAATGGCTTACACAAGCTGAAGGGTCACTCAGAAACTGCCATGACCCATGCCATCGAAAACTCATGCGAACTTTGGCATAGAAGATTGGCCCACATCAACTACAAGGCGCTACCATACATATGCAAAGCTGTAACAGGTTTACTAGAACTCAAGGTTGATCAGGAAGGTATATGCAATGGATGTGCGTAAGGGAAGAACATCAAGAACCCTTTTCCAAAGAGGGACAACAAAGCAGAAGGAGCATTGGAACTCATCCATTCAGACGTGTGTGGCCCAATGCCATCATCCTCCATTAGCGGGTATGTATACTATGTATCATTTATTGAGGATTATTCTTGTAAAAGACCTGGATATATTTGAAGTGTTCAACAATATCAAGGAATTCAAAGCCTTGATAGAAAACCTTTCTGTAAGGAAGATTAAGATACTCAGGTCAGATAATGGAGGAGAATATACCTCAAAAGAGTTCATGAATATCTGCAAATATGTTGGGATCAAGATCCCCAACAAAACGATGTAGTTGAAAGGAAGAACATAACGATTATGGAAGATGTAAAGATCATGATTCACGATCAAGATCTTCCTATGTGCTTATGGGCAGAAGCAACAATGACAACTGTTTATGTGCAGAATAGATTATCCCATAGTGCACTTGGGTTCAAGACCCCAGAAGAAATGTTCACCAGAAAGAAGCCAGAGGTAATCCATCTCAAAATATTTGGTTGTCCAGTATTTATTCGTATACCGAAAGAGAAAAGAAACAAGTTGGAACCCTCCGAAAAGAAGGGAATATTTGTGGGATATTGTGAGGTATCCAAGGCCTTCAAAATATACATACCTGGTCACCGCCATATTGAGATCAGCAGGGACGTGACCTTTGATGAAGAAGTAGCACTTAAGAAATCTAGAAGATGCCATTTTGAAGAAATGTATGAAGAGGAACCTGTAAATCCCAGGACTACTGAATCTGTGAGGGAAGTTCCCAGAACCGCTGAACCTGATGAGGAGACCCTTGAATATCATGATATAATAGAAGTTCAAGAACCTTCTCAAATGACCTTCTCCCATAAAAGAAAGTCTACTTGGGCAAGAGAGCTTATTCAAGATGGAGAGAAGTATGGTGTTCCAGAAGGCACCACGAGACAGGTGAAAAGACCAAAGCCATTCTCCAGTTACACGGCTTTGATGTGAAATCTACTTGATGAAGAACCTACATGCTTTGAAGAGGCCATTCAAAAGAAGGAATGGGCAGATGCCATGATAGAGGAATACCAATCCATAATAAAGAATGATGTATGGGAAATAGTTCCCAGACCAAAAAGTAAGGATGTGGTATCATCAAAATGGCTCTTCAAAATAAAACATGTTGCTGATGGAAGTATTGAGAAATATAAAGAAAGATTTGTCGCTCATGGATTTTCCCAGAAGGAAGGCATTGACTACGAAGAGACATTCGCTCCTGTGACCAGATACACTTCGATCATAACCATTATAGCTCTTGCTGCCAAGATGAAATGGAAGCTTCACCAGATGGACGTGAAGACAACTTTCCTGAATGGTGTTATCGAAGAGGAAGTGTATATAGAGCAACCCCAAGGATTTGAGGTTGAAGACAGGAAGTCTCATGTCTGTCGATTGAAAAAAGCCTTATACGGATTGAAGCAAGCTCCCAGAGCTTGGTACGGCCGTATAAACAATTTCTTGACAAGCTTAGGCTTTACCAAGAGTAAAGCGGATTCAAATCTCTACTTCAAAATTATGGATAATGAACCAGTAATATTACTACTATATGTGCATGACTTATTCTTAATTGGAGAAGAAAATCTCATCACTGAATGTAAATAGAGACTTGCCGCAGAAATTGAAATGAAAGACCTTGGTCTAATGCATTACTTCTTAGGCCTTGAGGTATGGTAGAGTCCAGAAAGAATCTTCCTTAACCAAGGGAAGTACACGGTCGAAATCTTAAAGAGATTCGACATGCTAGAATGCAAGTCCATGAATACTCCCATGGAAGCGAAGTTGAAGTTGTTGGTCGATACTTCGTTAGATTTGATAGATGCCACACTGTACAGACAGATTATTGGATCACTGATGTACCTGACGAACACCAGACCAGACATCTGTTTTGCAGTGAATACCTTGAGTCAGTTTCTGGTAGAGCCCAGACATGTTCACCTAGTGGCTGCAAAACATGTGATGAGGTACCTTAAATGTACAATGGATTGTGGTCTCAGCTATGATGGAGATCATGACTTCACATTGAGTGGATATACTAATGCAGATTGGGAAGGAAGCGTTGAAAACAAAAAAAGCACTTTCGGATGTTGTTTCAGTTTGGGATCAGCCATGATCTCGTGGCAGAGTAGGCAACAATCCAGTATTGCTCTTAGCATAGCGGAAGCAGAGTACATTGCCACATGTTTTGCTATTTGTGAAGCTATATGGCTTCGAAAGTTGATGACATGCCTATTTGACTTGGAGATGAGAGAAACCACGATTCTATGTGACAACCAGAGCTGCATAAAGATGACAGAGAATCTTGTATTCCATGACAGGTTGAAGCACATAGAGATCCGCTATCATTTCATCCGCGACATGGCACAAAGAGGAGCCTTGAAACTCCAGTACATTAACACGGATGAATAGGTTGCTGACGTGTTGACTAAGCCTCTATCTCGTGTAAAGTTTGAACACTTTCAAGATAAGCTTGGTATAGTCCGAAAGGACCCCCTCTGAAAGGGGGAGTATATATATTTTCTTTGCTTCTGACCTTGCTGTTAGTCGTAAAGCAAGATGAGTCATTGCGTCTGACCTCACTGTTAGACGTAAAGCATGACGTTGCATGTTCCTTGCTTCTGAACTCACTATTAGACATAAAGCAAGATGATTCATTGCTTCTGACCTCGTTGTTAGACGTAAAGCATGATGTTGTGTGTTCCTTGCTTCTGACCTCGCTGTTAGACGTAAAGCAAGATGAGTCATTGCTTCTGACCTCACTGTTAGACGTAAAGCATGACGCTGTGGATTCCTTGCTTCTGACCTAGCTGTTAGACGTAAAGCAAGATGATTCCTCGCTTCTGACCTTGTTGTTAGATGTAAAGCGAGATGTTGATGTGTTCCTTGCTTCTGGCCTCGTTGTTAGACATAAATCAAGATGAGTCATGCTTTTGACCTCGTTGTTAGATGTAAAGCATGACGTTGTGATTCCTCGCTTCTGACCTAGTTGTTAGACGTAAAGCGAGATGATGATATTCCTTGCTTCTGACCTAGTTGTTAGACGTAAAGCAAGATGTGACTAGCACTGAGCTACCAACTTAACAGCTGTGACATTGAGCCAGTGTAGTACTGCCAGCCTAGTGCTGTGATGAGGTATTTTTTTTTTACTGATACATATTTGATGCAGATGATGATAGCATTCTTTCAAGAATGATGATGCTGCCGATGAAGAAAACTTTCGATGACTCATAAATATGCTAGCCAATGTTTCAAGATGATATTGACAATACTGTCCTCCTGATGCCACTGATGATGCAGACCTCTCTCGACTGATGCTAATGAAGAATACCCTTCTTGTT
The DNA here is from genome assembly GCA_009831015.1 of Picea engelmannii. Classification (NCBI taxonomy): domain Eukaryota; kingdom Viridiplantae; phylum Streptophyta; class Pinopsida; order Pinales; family Pinaceae; genus Picea; species Picea engelmannii. Next base: position 23,901 of record ML819517.1, read on the forward strand.
AAGGGGGAGTGTTGAAATAATGTAACTGCGAAGAGCATTCTTATTATTATTGTTACTTTATTATTAGGATTAATTCCCATTGTGGATTAATCATGTCGGTAATTGTATTAGGACCAAATCCCCTTTTGCGGATTGGTCATCGGACAATTATAATGGGAATAATAAGAAGTCTGCCCCAACAATTATTATTGAAGACACAGAATTAATTAAAGGTGGGTTTACCCACCCAGAGTGAGAGGTCGGCCCTGCCAGTGAAACCCTTTCACACGTGCCAGTCTTATATATATAGGAGGCTAGAGCCTCACTTTATCACACAACTCATTTGCTCATTATCTTATGAGGCAAGCTACAATTACCAGTTAGAGAGAGGAGAAGAAGAGTGGCGGATCTCTTGGGTACAAAAAACCGGACACTTACTTGCAGCTCAATCCCATGAGGGAGATGGAGGCCATAAAATTTTCCACTATGTATTTGGATGGCAAGGCTCATGACTGGTGGTATCATGGACTTACCACCTTAGGCCACAACCAGATAGTAACGTACACATAATTCACCCAAAGACTCATTGACAGATTTGATCAGGGGGATCCTGAACTACCTTTCTAGGAGCTTACACAGCTCAAACAAACAGGGGTAGTCAAGGCATACAATGAGGAATTTCAGAGGCTAGCTGTTATGGTGTAGGATATATCACCAACCAGGCTCATGATGCTCTTCACTGAGGGGTTGATGGAACCCTTGAAGAGTTGGGTAAAGGATTTTAAGCCTACCAACTTACAGGATGCTATTTGGAGGGAAAGGGACCTAGGACCAGCTGCCAAACCAAATTTTGTACCTAGGCCACCTCTTAACACCGAAGGAAGAGACCATAGACCTCCAATGAACCAGGGGGGATGTGACACAAGAGGGTTTGACAGGGGCCGTGGTAGAATGGATGACAACACCAGGAGGGAACTAAGAAGGAAGCAACTCTACTTCATGTGAAAGGAACCATGGAGCCCATCACACAAGTGCATGGGCCGTGGCCAAGTGCACTACATAGAGGTGACCTCAGACAATGAGGAGGAGGAATATTACTGCCAACTTCAGAACATGGAGGCCGAAATCCCAGATACAACAGAAGAGGTGGTCACAGAACAGGACAGTACGACTAAGGGGAAAGCTACCTTGGCATCTATCAGCAGGGTACACAAATTCAACACCTTTAGGACGAGAAGAGTCTTCCAGGGGCAGAAGGTATTAATGTTGATTGATGGGGGAGCCTCTCACAACTTCATTGACTCAACACTATTGAAGAGGAGACATATACCCACAATAGGATTTGAAGGGTTCAAGGTGGAGGTAGCAGGTGGAAGCACTATGCCTTGTGACAGGTACATTCTAGGTATGAGGCTTACATTGGGTAGGCACACTTTAGTACAGGACGTGTATGTGATGGACCTTCCGAACACTAACATCATCCTTGGGGTTCAGTGGCTCAGCACATTGGGTCCTATCACCACCAATTACAAGACCATGGAGATGTCATTTACAGAGGAGGGTGGACGAAAGGTAGTGCTCAGAGGCATGACATGTAATTCTTCAAAGGTAGTCACTACCAAGAGGATGGAAGCCGTCTTTAGGAGAGATGAGATAGTGTATGTAGCAAAATGCAGGATTTCAGCACGTGTGGATGAGCAGGGAAAGGTTCACTACACACCATATATCCAAGAGATCCTTGACAAACACAACAAAGTGTTTGGGTCGATTCCTCCAGGGGTACCACTAGACAGGGGGTTTGAGCATATCATTGAGCTTGAGGTAGGAGCTAAACCAGTCATCACCACACCATATAGGCATCCAAAGAAGTATAAAGACGAGATAGAGAAAACCATCAAAGAACTTCTGGACATGGGACACATCAGGCCGAGCTCTAGCCCTTTTGCTTCTTCAGTAGTGTTGGTCAAGAAGAAAGATGGGACTATGCGAATGTACATTGACTTCCGAGCCTTGAATAAAAAGACAATAAAAAACATGTACCCTATACCAAGGATTGATGAGTTGCTAGAAAAACTACATGGAGCTGTCTATTTCACAAAGATTGACCTTCATTATGGCTACCATCAAATCAAGATGAGGGAGTATGACATCTCAAAAACAACTTTCAGGTGTCACTATGGCCACTATGAGTTCTTGGTGATGCCCTTCGGGAATAATCAATGCCCCATCCACGTTCTAATATTGCATGAACCACATGTTCAACAAACAATTGAGGAAACACTTGTTAGTATTTTTTGATTACTTGCTTATTTACAACAAGACGTGGGAGAAACGCCTTAGGCATGTGGACCAAATTCTGTTTATCATGGAGGAGCAGTCACTGTATGCTAAGGAGTCCAAATGTGAGTTTGGAAGGACAAAGGTACTCTACTTGGGACACATCATTGCAGAAAAGGGGGTACAGGTACACCGGGAGAAAATAAAAGTGATGCAGGAGTGTCTCCCGAGACAAGCGGGCCAGCACAGAAGACAAAGGATAGCTGGGCACACGCCAGCGCCAATTTTTAAAATTTTCCCTTGAAGTTGATGCGCTAAACATAAATGAGATCATTTAAATTAAGGCGCCTTGGTAAAATGTATTCAGACCTTGAGCACCCCGCTCTCGTCTGAGATAGACAGAGGCATTTATAGTAGTAGATGTAAGAAGGTAGAATTGAATATTAGATTAGACAGTTCTAGGAGAAAGAGGGAGAACGAATATAGACACCCTCATTGTGCATTGTAACAGAGTTCAGTTTAGGAAGAGTTAGAAGAGTCCAGAGCGTAGGAGAGAAAACAGAGAACTGTAGAAGGACACCCATGTACAAATCTTGAATTAATAGAAGAAGTTGATTCAGATTCATGGATGTTGTGTTATTCTCTATGTATGTGTGTTGAATGCTATGCTCATGAATATTTACTTCCTGTTAAGCATTTGCTATTATGTTGTGTGTATGATTTCATGTTTTAAACAGAAATATGAGGATAAGGAGGAATGAGTTTCAATAGTTTCTCTATCTGAGCAAGGATTCCTGCAAGGAGTGCAGTCGAAAACATCCGCAAGGAGTGTGTTGATGGAAGCTCAGATAGTTTAACTCTTGTTCTCGTTCGCTCAGGAGTGAACGTGGGTTGCTGGAGCCGTGCAAGGAGTGAACAGGCTAAGGGAGGAAGCCTCAGTCATGAATCTGAGCAGAAGCTTTGGAGGACTGCTGCTACAGGCATGCACAGAGTCAAAGGAAGCTCGAACAATTGAAGTGTTTGCAGGTTTGCCGCAAGGAGTGCGTACAAAGAACCTCGTTGAGGTTGAAGTAATTTAGAAAAGCTCAGGAAGGGTAGGCCTCTGAGTCGCTGAAGATCAACGTAGATAAGTGCGACTTGAAGTTGCAAGAAACATCGTAGGTTGGCGAAGCGGGGAAGGAGTCTCGTGGAGAGGCACTTATTCATTTCGCAGAATCCTCAAAGGGAGAACGGACGGACGAAATCTTTGGAGGAGATTTCACGAAGTTCCGAGAGCCGTTAGATCTTTCAGAGGCGCGAGGTAGTTACAACGCAAGTGTGGAAAGGATTCAAAGCTCAGGAGGGTAGAACCGTTGATCCAAGTCGGTCAGGGCCGTTGGATTATTCACGAGATCGCCTCTCGGGATCTCGAGAGAAAAGGGTCTAAGGCTTGGTAACAGGAATCACAAGATTACGATAGGCGATATCTCGGCTACTCTGAGAACGGTGTGGGACCATAGGAGTTGGCAAGTGGACAGGTGGCACATCGCATGTCGGGATCTCGTGAGTGGAAGGGCTGATAATTTGGTGTCAAGGGTCGCGAAGCGCGAGGACACGAAGCGATGAAGTGGCGAGAGGATTAGGAGCATCCATCTGCAAAGGACAGGTGGCAGAGATCGAGAGATCTCGCGAACTCGAAAGTTCGCAGGGTGAGAGCCCAAGTATTGGGTACTCCAAGTCACGAGGACGCGAGGAGCGAGCAGAAGAATAGCCTTTGGATCTGGATCGTAGGAGAACCGTCGAATCTGCACGTGGGATCGTGTATCGCGGTTTCGTAGGTTGAAGCCCGGGATCTTGACAACAGAAGATGCGAAGTCGCGAAGCGTGACATCCTGACGGAAGGGTCGTGTGGGCCACAGCCAGAGTTAGTGGAGGACATGTGTTGCCCAATCGGGGATCGGGGAAAGGAAAGTCCCGAAACCTTTGTCATCAGGATTCGTGATCACGTGAATCCCGAAGTCCTGATAGAAGTGACGATGTGTGGAAGGGTCAACTCACACGTGCGCATTGGAGTTTCGACGCATCGGGAGTCGGCAATTCAAAGCGCATGACATCGCGAGTAGCAAATTCTCGATAGGGCAGAAGTCCCGATAGGTGCGGGAAGAAGTCAGTATTGACTGGCCATCGGGTCTCGGGGGTCCAAGTGCCTAGTGGTAAACAGTGAGCTTGCGAAGCTACGAGTTCCGATTTTTCGATCACTAAGGGAGATCACTTGGAGTGTTGTTGTGGGTAAGGAAAATTCACGATAGGGAATTAGAGGAACATTGAGTTCTTTGGGCCAAGAGAGGAAGGTCCTGTGAGCTGACGTGCCCTGGGTGGCGCGCCCTGCGTCAAGTGGTATCAGAGCGAGTTCTTGTCTGTATATTTCAGGCAAGAGAGGCAGTAGGAGATAAAAGAGCACTCTGATACACACGTCAAGTGGTATCAGAGCTTAGAAAAGCTTCTTTGCTTTCTGTAGCAAAGGACAAGGAGAGTTCACCATGCCGCCAAGGAGAAGGGGTACACAATCACCCGATCTAGAGGAGGAAAGGGAATTGTCCAGAGAAAGAGGTAGGCAAGGGCAGAATCCAGACATGGAGAGAGAAATACGAAATCTTCGTGCCAGAATGGAGGACATGGAGACATCACGAAGGCGCAAAGCTGGTGTAGGAGATATCAGTGAATCTGAAGATGAAGAGTATGCTGGACACGGAGAAGAAGAAATCCCAGTGGAAGATGCAGCGAGTGGATGCTTACTTAAAGTTGTTGCAAGGATGAGTACAAAGGTAAAGATGGACATTCCAGTTTATGAGGGAAATCTGGATGCGGAAGAGCTGCTGGATTGGATTAGGGCTCTAGACACTTACTTTGATTATGAAGATATCGAAGAGGATAAGAAGGTCAGGCATGCCGTCACAACATTAAAAGGACATGCAGCCTTGTGGTGGGATCAACTACAAGCTGACAGGCGTTTGCCAAGGCAAGCCGAAAATTAAGAGCTTGGATGGGATGATTGCAAAGATGAAGGCAAAATTCATTCCCAGAGATTATCAAATTTCTCTGTTCAGGAAGATGTAGAACCTGAGACAGAAGTTGATGACAGTGAAGGAGTATAATGAGGAATTTTACAGGTTGAATATCAGGGTAGGTCATCGCGAAAGCAATGACGAAAAGGTGGCCAGCTATATGAATGGCCTGAGGTATGAAATTCAGGATGAAATAAATATGGCAACCATCCGAATGGTGGAGGATGCCTATCAAATGGCTTTGAAAGCTGAAGAGAAGCTGAGCCGTAAGCAAGGTCAGCGAGGCAGAGGCAGGAGTCAACCTAAAGGAAAATCGGTTGCCCAAGATAAATACCAGAAGCCCAAGGATGACTGGAAGAAACCTCAGACTCAGACAGAGAGAGGTGGAAGTTCGCAGCGAGGGCGATATGCTGAGCAAAGAGAAAAACATACTGAGCAGAGATTAGGATATGCTGATAATAATAGGTTTCCTCGTACCAAAGGTAGAGGAAGAGGAAGAGGTGGAGTAATCACATGCTTCACATGTGGAAAAAATGGGCACAAGTCATTCGAGTGTCCAGAGAAAAAGAAGGAAACTGGAGAGACTCACATCGCCGAGGCACAGAGGCGAGATGTTGAGGCAGAATACGTTGAAGGCGGAAGATCGCTGGTGATGCGGAAGGTCCTTTTGACGCCAGAGAAGGAGATGGAGAATTTAGCGCAGAGGAACAGTCTTTTTAGGACTGCTTGCAAGACCAAGGATAGAGTGTGCAAGGTCATCGTGGACAGTGGTAGCACCGATAATCTCATTTCAACCGAGATGGTAGAAAAGCTAGAGCTGGAGACAACCGATCACCTGAGTCCATACAAAGTTTCATGGCTACAGAAGGGACATCAGGTAAATGTCACTAAACAATGCTTAGTTGACATTAAGATAGGAGGATATAATGATAGGATTTTATGTGATGTTATTCCTATGGATGTCTGTCATTTATTGTTGGGCAGACCATGGCAATATGATAGAAATATAATTCATGATGGGAGAATGAATACATATACCCTGGAGAGGAATGGGAGAACTCATATGTTGTATCCAATTAAGGATAAAAAGGTAAAGCCGGGGGTAAACAACACAATACTTCTCATGAGTGAGAAGGAACTTCTTACAGAAGTTAAGAAAAAGGAGGATCCATAATTCTTTGTGGTCAGAAAACCGAGAATAGTTCTGACTAGTACAAGGGTGGATGATTTGCCAGAAGAAGTTCAGGAACTGCTGGAAGAGTTCGCTGATATTGTAGTGGACGAACTACCTCATTCGTTGCCACCGATAAGAAGTGTGAGTCATCATATAGACCTCATACCAGTAGCTAGTTTTCCAAACAAAGCCGCGTACAGATTGACGCCATAGGAGAATGAGGAGGTCAAGAAGCAGGTCCAGAATTTATTGGACAAGGGATTGGTCAGAGAAATCTTGAGTCCATGTGTTGTTCCGACAGTACTCAGTCCGAAGAAAGATGGTGGCTGGAGGATGTGCACTGATTCAAGATCCATTAATAAGATAACTATCAGGTATAGATTCCCATTGCCGAGGATGGATGATCTGATGGATTGCTTAAGTGGAGAATTTTTTTTTTCAAAGGTAGATTTGAAGAGTGGATATCATCAGATTCGTATGAGAGAAGGTGATGAATGGAAAACAACATTCAATACAAACGAAGGTTTGTATGAATGGCTTGTCATGCCGTTTGTCTTGACGAATGCACCGAGTACCTTTATGAAGTTGATGAATGAAGTCCTAAAGGATTTCATTGGGAAATTTGTCATCGTGTACTTGGATGACATATTGATTTTCAGCAAGACAAAAGCTGAGCATTTGAAGCATTTGGCCATTGTGATGAAGAGATTACAGCAAGAGAAGCTGCTGATAAACATGAAGAAGTCCTCATTTATGAAGACATAACTCATTTATTTGGGGTTTGTTATATATGCAAATGAATTGAGGATGGATCCATATAAGGTGGAGGTAATCAAGAATTGGCCATCACCGAGGAACGTATTTGAGGTGAGGAGTTTTCATGGACTGGCTAGTTTCTACCGGAAGTTTATCAGAAATTTCAGCGGGATTAGTGCTGCAATGATGGATACAGTGAAGAAAAGACATAAATCTTTTCACTGGACGGAAGAGGCTGAGAAGAGCTTCAATCTGTTAAAGCAGAAGATCATAGAGCAACCGGTTTTGGTGTTGCCGGATTTTCAGAAAACATTTCAGGTAAAATGTGATGCAAGCGGGTTTTCCATAGGAGCAGTCTTGAGCCAGGAAGACAGGCCGATTGCATATTTCAGCGAGAAGCTGAATGAGGCAAAAGAAAAGTACTCCACGTATGATAAAGAATTCTATGCCATCATACAAGCATTAAAGAAATGGAGACACTATTTGATTCCAAAGGAATTTGTTTTATATAGTGATAACCATGCATTACAATTTGTGACTCAACAGGAAAAGTTGAATCAGAGGCATGTTAAATGGGTTGAATACATGCAAAATTTCACTTTTGTGATAAAACATATTTCTGGTACTGCTAACAAAGTTGCTGATGCTTTGAGCAGGAAGTGTTTGTTGTTGCAGGAGTTCAAAGTCCGGACATTAGGCTTTGATGATCTTAAGGACATGTATGCAGATGATCCAGACTTTAAGGAAGCGTATGAAGCAGCTGAGAATCCAGTTCTCAGAGATAGAAGCCAGTGGATAGAGTACGTGATACAGGAAGGGTTGTTGTTTAAGGGCAATTAGTGGTGTATTCCGAATTGCTCCATGAGGGAGAATCTGTTGAAAGAGAAACACAGTGGGGGATTGGCCGGACACTTCGGTCATGATAAGACATTTGCAAAGCTGAGCGAGTCATACTTTTGGCCAGGGATGTGGTCATAGTTCAAGAGGTTTGTTGACAGATGTAGAATTTGCCAGCATTCAAAGGGGAGGAAGCAAAATGCAGGATTTTATCAGCCATTGCCCATACCAGACAAGCCGTGGGATGAAATTAGCATGGATTTTATATTGGGGTTGCCAAGGACCCAAAGAGGTGTTGATTCCATATTTGTGGTAGTGGATAAGTTTTCCAAGATGGCACATTTTATCCCATGCCAAAAGACCAGTGATGCGACTCACATTGCAAATCTGTTCTTCAAGGAGGTCGTTCGATTTCATGGATTGCCGAAAAGCATAGTTTCGGACAGAGACACAAAATTCATAGGGCATTTCTGGAGGACATTATCGAAGAAGCTAGGAACTAATTTGATGTTTAGTTCTTCTTATCATCCTCAGACGGATGGACAAACATAAGTGGTCAACATAAGTCTGGGAGACTTGTTGAGGAGCTTGGTGATAGAGAACCATAGCAGCTGGGATAGCGTATTGCTGCAAGCAGAGTTCACATACAATGATTCAGTAAATAGGAGTACAGGCTGAAGTCCATTTCAGATTGTATATGGAATGCAGCCGAGAGGAGTTTCTGAATTGAGGGATTCAGAACAGACTGCGACTAGCAGCGCTAGTGCAGAAGAATTCGCTGAAGCGATGAAAGAACTTCACACCATGGTGAAGGAGCGGCTATTGAAATCAAGCCAGGAGTACAAACGCAGAACAGATCAGCATCGGAGACAACTTCAGGTCGAAGTTGGTGATCTAGTTCTGGCACACTTGAGGAAAGAAAGGTTCCCAAGGGGAACATATAATAAATTAAAAATGAAGAAAATTGGGCCATGCAAGGTCTTGAAGAAAATGGGACAAAATGCTTATGAAATTGAATTGCCGAGTGGGACCGGAATATCTCCGACATTTAATGTTTCAGATTTATATTCATATAAAGCTGATGAAGCAGGAGCAGAAAGTGATGATCAACCAGAGATCCATTGGCAGAAGCAGATGCCAGTTGCAGAGAAGCCACAGATGGAACAGATACTAAATAAACGAGTGGGTAAGAAAACAAGAAGGAAAGAATATTTCAAATACTTGGTCAAGTGGGAGGACCATCCAGTTGAAGATGCCAGCTGGGAGACTGAAGCAAAGATACGGAAGCATGGACATACCGTGCAGGAGCTCATGGACATGAGCCCATGCAAACTTTCAAGTGAGGGAGTATGATGCAGGAGCATCTCCCGAGACAAGCGAGCCATCACAGAAGACAAAGGATAGTTGGGCCTGGAGGGCCCATCCTTCTTCTTCTTTGCCAGACTTGTCCTATCAGCAGTAGCAGCTTCCATCACCATCGGCCTGGACTTGCATCGGAGAAGACTCTTTCTCCATGAGGTAATTGGTCCAAGGTATCATGGTATGTGTCATATTTGATCGTTATAACCCTCTTATATATGCATTAGGTTCCTTTCATTTTTGATGACTGCTTGGATCTTACACTAATTCGCTTGACCATTGTTGGGGTGATTGATGGGGTGACTTAGCAAGCTGATGTTCATGGGTTTTGGTTAGCCACCAAGGGGGATTTGCAGAGGCATCGTCCGCTCCCACCATTTATTCATTTTACATCTTATCTCCTGCACATCTATCCCATTACCCTAGTCCGACCATTAGGATGACCTTTGAGGGTTACACTTTGTATTGTGGGAAGAAGGGGCTAAAGGCCCAGCGGGTAAAAGCAGCTGGTAAAAGGATAAAAGCCATAGGAAATAAAACCTAGAGATGATTCGCCCAGGGGATACCTGATAAGGTAATAAAAAGCCTCTCGATAAGAAACTAAAGGGACCCTAAGAGAAATAATAAAACAAGACCTAACCAAGAGGATGGGAGGTCTCATCATGAGCCGACCCATTATGTTCATAGGTATCCAACAGTATGACATTGCCATCATCTGGTCACCATGCCAGGGCAGTGACCTTTGGTTGCATGGCCAAGGGAAAGGGGGTCTCATCATGAACCAGCCTTATCATTTCTGTGAAGATACCAGTGGGTAACACTGTCAGCTCTGGCCACCACACCAAGGCAGTGTCCTCTGGTCCGACCTTGAAGTAAAAAACAAAGAAAAGTAATAAAGGAAAAATAAAGGCAATAAAGGGCTTGGAAAAAATGCATCCATGACGAGTACAACTTGCCTCCTACAAAGCAACCCACAGACAACACCTGCCCTTGGTCTTACTGTGACTGGACATCCCTAGACCATACCACCTCGTAAAACATGGCTTGAATGATCTTCTGAGGATACTTTCTTTATCTTGTGGGTATTAGCCCAATAGGTTATTATGTCGGTTTCTTCAGCTTTGTATAATAGATTTGTGTAATGTCTTTGAGCTCTTAGATGATATGTTAGGGATTTCATGCATATATTTGATAAATTTAATGATGAAATGTGATTAACATTGCTATGATCCCGAGCACTGATGAGCCCATGGAGGGCGTAGTCTTTGATGTGCAGGACCATACCCGGCGGACAGGTACCAGTGGACCGGTAGACATGGGGATATGATTAGTTCAAACCTCCATGGGGCTGAAGAGCCCATTAGACGGTTGCTGGGATGGCGGAAGCAGGACAACGTGGCGATGAGCATTTGCATAAAGAAGACACAAGGATGTTCCACCAGGACATCATAGCATAGCCCGACCTACGGGGGATCACCCACTACAGATGAGACGATGGATTTTGATGAACAGGACGTCACCTGAGGCAACTGGACGTTTTCTGGAGCGTGTGGTAGTGTGCTGGGATCATTTGGCGCGTGTGGTAGCTTGGAGAAGCCCTAGAGGGGCCAATGTTTTGCTTCCTGGATGCCGATCTTGCCCAAAAAGGGCCAACGTCTCCCTCAGAGGGGCCTGACATCTCCCTTTTAGCTCATAATTATGACATTTTTAGCATTTAATGTGATAAACAGTGTAATATTGATAGTCAGCCTTGTCGGCTGTTTTAATGAACTATTTTTGTAATTAAAGGTCATAAGATTGGTATAAATAGAGGACGTTGAGCCTCATTTTGAACATAACACAACTCACTCTCTTGTGAGAGAATCATTTTTAGTCTCTTGTCTTGGTATTTTTCTCTTGGAAGTGAGTCACTACTCTTGTGGAGGATCATCTTTGGCATTGTTATGGTGTTTTCTATCATTGGAAGGTTTACTACTAGGGTTTGATAAGTTCTTCATTGATTTGTAAGTGTATTTCTCATACAAAACTTCTTAAATGAATGGTTGTAGGTTAAATCTCTTGCTTTTATGGTTAGATTGTTATTATTTTGCTTAATCATTGAAACCCTAGGTAGCAAGCACACAAGTAGGTCCTTGCTACATGTCCCCATGGTAGAAAACTTTGTTTAGCCATTGAAAAAGGAGAATATAGCCTAGCCGTTGCTACACTAATTCCCCTTTTTCTTGAGTTAGCTTTTTAACATATGTTGAAGAAGGAAGACGTCCTAGGCCTAATTAAGTTTACACCTAGGGTTTTGACCTTTAGGGTTTGAAAGGCCTTGTCTTTGCAACACTTTTCATCCCTAGATTTATGTTTTGAAGCTAGCCGTTTTTGCCAAGGATTTTTAAGGAAAGAGGGAGGAGCATGAGGTCTTGCTTAAGCAACACCGGAATGAGCCTCCTCCCCTTAGGGTTTTGACTTTGTGGCCTTGCCATTGCAGCACTAGAAAGCCTAACTCTCTTGTCCTTGAATTTAGATTCTCCCGAGACCTAGCACTTGCTCCTTGACTCCATT
>ML819517.1:36188-46344 GCA_009831015.1 Picea engelmannii
TAAGCCATAGCCTTTATTGCAATCATTGACTTCGTCAATAATTACTATTATTTATGCTCATGTGTATTGCATATTGATAGTCATTGACAATTGAAGCATTAACCACTATTTGCATGTATTAGTTTTATTGTTGCCTTGTCTCGTAAACAGGTGCTTCTACTGTGGTTTATCTTCTTCTTGACTATCCTCTTGGCAGTAATCTGTGAAGGGAAAACTCATCCTGATCCTTTAGAACCTTTGTCCTTCAGAACCCCAGATTACTAGGGACGTATCCCTTGGGATTAGCCTCCCTAAATAGAAAGAGCCCCCCATCGAGGTGACAGTGGGTGGGGAAGCTCCTATTACGCCAGTTTGATCCTTACTTTTCAAGCTACCTGACCTAGACTACAAACTGAGCGATAACATTTTGGCGCCGTTGCCGGGGAACACTGAGTCAATCTTCCTCAACGACAAATCTTTTGGTAAGCCTTGCCTCAAAGTCCCTTTCTTATAAGCTTCCCTGGAGGCTCCACTACAACTTTTCCCCCTATTATTTGATAGTTTCAAGAAAACTATCTGGCGACTCCACTGATGACGAAACCAACAATGACTTCACAATGGGACCCAGGAAACTACAAACCTTTGGATATGAGTGAAATCCCAGGATATCCCAGAAAAATGCCTCCTCTCTATGAGGATTTCCTCCCTCATTTTGCTGGCATCAATGGAGAATGTCTTGAGTCTCACATGAGAAGATTTTGGGATTTCTTTCAATACTTCCCTATCAGTGACGATGTTGAAGATTTGGTGATGAAACTCTTCTCTGCCTCCCTGCATGGAAGGGCCAGAAGATGGTATGATAACCTTCCAGCTGCCAGCATCACTTCTATGGACCTTTTTGAATAATTTTTCCTTGCAAAGTGGACCATGAAAATAGAAGATATACAATCATTGCTAAAAAAGCTTGAAGGCATAAAACAAACAGAGTCTGAGATTGTCAGAACTTTTGGGGTTAGGTTCCAGAGATTGCTTTACCAGATTCCACAAAGCCATCGTCCTGAAGACAACTACCTCGTTTACCTCTATACTAATGGACTTCAAGGACATTTGGGCTTTCTTCTAAATAAGAAGAATCCAAAAACACTTGCAGAAGCTCACAACATGGCCATTCAAATTGAAAAGAGTCTTTGCTTAACCAGGACCAATGCCATGGACACTCTCAGCTTGATAAAACTAGTTTCCCTCGAAACCTTTGCTGAAGATCCTCAAGAGAGAAGGGAACAAGTTTTCAACCAGCAGAATGAGGACGTGATTAAGGAGCAAGAACCTAAGCAAGATGATGAAGTATCCACCTGTGCTCCTCCCGCTGATGAAGTCATCCAAGAACCTGTTTCTCCTGTACAACAAAGTGAAGATGAGGTTAGTCGCTTTCCACTTCAATATGCCAATGACACCGTGTATTCAGAAAATGAAGAAGAAAAGAAAGCTTTGAATGAAGTTGATGGCCCTTGCTGTTCAATCAAAGATAAAGAAGCAGTCGATGAGGATGAAACAATGACACATGCTGAAAACATTGAGCTCCTTGAAGTTCCTGCGCAACAAGAAACAGTAAGTTACCCTCCTCCCCTAGTTTTTGATAATGCTTTACCTTGTGATGAAGTGGAGGAGGAGGATAAATTTTCAAATGCTTCAAACCCTGCATGCTATGACACAGATAGTGACACTGTTAATAACGTTGATGAGTTCATACATGTTGGAAGACATAGGTGGGATATAGTTGGTTGTGACCTGGATCCTATCTATGACACTGAGAGTCATTTCCAGTTGTTGCCCTTGCAATTGTCACAACAGATTACTTCTGACCAATGGCAACAAGGAGATGAGGTTTTTACTTGTACCTTTCAAAAAACCAAGGATGACCTAGTACCTTATTTTTTTGATGACTTTCAGTCTTACCTTGAGATTTTTGATGAGTACCCTTCTGATCACTTGGACTCTTTTCATGAAGATGATTACCAACCACCGCTGTGCTTAGATTCTGATACAAGTAAGGACATTGTTTGCCTAAAGAAGGTTTCTCATGACTTTTCACCCCAACCACCTGTTATCATCTTGCCATGCTTTTCCATTAAAGGTGTAGTTGGGAAGTACCTTTTTCATGTTGAGTTTCCTCATGGGAAAACCCTAGACTCCAAGGGTTGGTTGGGTACTGCAAGTTCCAATCAATTTTTCAACTTTCCCTTGATAGTTTTCCAGCCATCTACTAAATCTTTATCAATCCTTTCTTTGACTTCAGGGCGTGAGGATGCCCTAGGTAGCCAGTTTGCAGGCCCTTTGAGTCAGTTTTCTGAACCTTGCTCTCCTCATGATCCTTTCTTAAAGTGGATTGAGTACTTTCCTCAGAGATGGACTTGGCAGGATTTTATCCCTCCCACCCGCCTCCATGAGTTAGATTTTGACCTTTCCGATGATATGATATACATTGTGACTCATGACATTTTTGTGCTTGACTTATCATTGTTTTGGTTTATGATGAAGCACAAAGGCAGGTATTGTGGGACATTGTTGGATTGGCTTCATTGGTTGTTTGACTACACCAACACGCAACCAACAGGTAAGTACAGGTGAGTGTTTTACTTTCTACTTGCATCCATGATTACTTTATATACACATATATTATATTTGCGGGGTGGCAATACCACCCCACCTTTTGTCGTTGATGCTTTCTTGTCAAGTGTGAGTAGGTCTATAGGTTTATGCCAAAGATTGCCGAGGTTCTCATGCGCTCTACGATTAGCACATGTCCCCGAGTTGGAGCTAGATGTTATCCTTGATATCTAGGGATAACTAGGAGATCATGTCTCGAGGCCCACAGGTCCTAGACATGGAGTACCGAGCGCAGGATTGACCTGAGCATGGCCCTAGAGGGCCCATCCTTCTTCTTCTTCGCCAGACTTTTCCTGTCAGCAGCAACAACTTCCATCACCATCGTCTTAGACTTGCATCGGAGAGGACTCTTGCTCCATGAGGTAATTGGTCCAAGGTATCATGGTATCTGTCATATTTGATTGTTATAACCCTCTTATATATGCATTAGGTTCCTTTCATTTCTGATGACTGCTTGGATCTTACACTAATCCGCTTGAGCATTGTTGGGGTGATTGATGGGGTGACTTAGCAAGCTGATGTTCATGGGTTTTGGTTAGCCACCAAGGGGGATTTGCAGAGCCATCGTCTGCTCCCACCATTTATTCATTTTACATCTTATCTCCTGCACATCTATCCCATTCCCCTAGTCCGACCATTAGGATGACCTTTGAGGGTTACACTTTGTCTTGTGGGAAGAAGGGGTTAAAGGCCCAGGGGGTAAAAGCAGCTGGTAAAAGGATAAAATCCATAGGAAATAAAACCTACAGATGCTTCGCCTAGGGGATCCCCGATACGACAATAAAAGGCCTCTCGATAAGAAACTAAAGGGACCCTAAGAGAAATAATAAAACAAGACCTAACTAAGAGGATGGGAGGTCTCATCACGAGCCGACCCATTATGTTCATAGGTATCCAGCAGTATGACATTGCCATCATCTGGTCACCACGCCAGGGCAGTGACCTTTGGTTGCATGGCCAAGGGAAAGGGGGTCTCATCACGAGCCAACCTTATAATTTCTGTGAAGATACCAGTGGGTAACACTATCAGCTCTGGCCACCACGCCAAGGCAGTGTCCTCTGGTCCGACCTTGAAGTAAAAAAGAAAGAAAAACAATAAATGAAAAATAAAGGCAATAAAGGGCTTGGAAAAAATGCATCCATGACGAGTACAGCTTGCCTCCTACAAAGGCACCCACAGACAACAGCTGCCCTTGGTCTTACTGTGACTGGATATCCCTAGACCATACTACCTCGTAAAACATGGATTGAATGATCTTCTGAGGAGACTTTCTTTATCTTGTGGGTTTTAGCCCAATAGGTTATTCTGTCGATTTCTTTAGCTTTGTATAGTAGATTTGTGTAATGTCTTTGAGCTATTAGATGATATGTTAGGGATTTCATGCATATATTTGATAAATTTAATGATGAAATGTGATTAAAATTGCTATGATCCCGAGGACTGATGAGCCCATGGAGGGCGTAGTCTTTGATGTGTAGGAACATACCCGACAGACAGGTACCAGTGGACTGGTACACATGGGGATATGATTAGTTCGGACCTCCATGGGGCTGAAGAGCCCATCAGATGGTTGCTGGGATGGCGGAAGCAGGACAACGTGGCGATGAGCATTTGCACAAAGAAGACAGAAGGATGTTCCACTAGGACATCATAGCATAGCCCGGCCTAGGGGGGATCACCCACTGCAGATGAGACGATGGCTTTTGATGGACAGGACGTCACCTGAGGCAGCTGGATGTTTTCTGGAGCATGTAGCAATGTGCTGGGATCATTTGGCATGTGTGGCAGCTTGGAGAAGCCCTAGAGGGGCCAACATTTTGCTTCCTGGATGTTGATCTTGCCCAAAAAGGGCCAACGTCTCCCTCAGAGGGGTCTGACGTCTCCCTTTTAGCTCATAATTATGACATTTTTAGCATTTAATGTGATAAACAGTGTAATATTGATAGTCAGCCTTGTCGGCTGTTTTAATGACCTATTTTTGTAATTAAAGGTCATAATATTGGTATAAATAGAGGACGTTGAGCCTCATTTTGAACATAACACAACTCACTCTCTTGTGAGAGAATCATTTTTAGTCTCTTGTCTTGGTATTTTTCTCTTGGAAGTGAGGCGCTACTCTTGTGGAGGATCATCTTTGGCATTGTTATGGTGTTTTCTATCATTGGAAGGTTTACAACTAGGGTTTGATAAGCTCTTCATTGATTTGTAAGTGTATTTCTCATACAATACTTCTTAAATGAATGGTTGTAGGTTAAATCTCTTGCTTTTATGGTTACATTGTTATTATTTTGCTTAATCATTGAAACCCTAGGTAGCAAGCACACAAGTAGGTCCTTGCTACATGTCCCCATGGTAGAAAACTTTGTTTAGCCATTGAAAAAGGAGAATATAGCGTAGCCGTTGCTACACTAATTCCCCTTTTTCTTGAGTTAGTTTTTTAACATAAGTTGAAGAAGGAAGACGTCCTAGGCCTAATTAAGTTTACACCTCGGGTTTTGACCTTTAGGGTTTGAAAGGCCTTGTCTTTGCAACACTTTTCATGCCTAGATTTATGTTTTGAAGCTAGCCGTTTTTGCCAAGGATTTTTAAGGAAAGAGGGAGGAGCATGAGGCCTTTCTTAAGCAACACCGGAATGAGCCTCCTCTCCTTAGGGTTTTGACTTTGTGGCCCTGCCATTGCAACACTAGAAAGCCTAACTCTCTTGTCCTTGAATTTAGATTCTCCCGAGACCTAGCACTTGCTCCTTGACTCCATTTTACCCTAAGGCACTAGTCTAGAACTCTAACGTTGAGTCTCTTGTGTCAAAACAAAGCTTTTCAACTCTTCATATT
Source organism: Picea engelmannii (assembly GCA_009831015.1). Lineage (NCBI taxonomy): Eukaryota > Viridiplantae > Streptophyta > Pinopsida > Pinales > Pinaceae > Picea > Picea engelmannii. The sequence goes on from ML819517.1 coordinate 41,667, forward strand.
TCAAACCCTAACTAACCCTAACGTCTTACTAACCCTAATCTGTGATGACGTCATGCCTCCTTTTAGCTCTTGCTTGATATAAAACGTTGTGGCTTAGTCATCTAGCAATAGACATTGAAGTGTTGATTATTTTCATTGGCTAATTTGCAAAACGTCCACCTCTTTGCCTATCAAACTAACCCTAGAACTAGGCTGACGTCACCTCTAGTATAGTGACGCAGCAAGTCTGTCATATGTGAGCATTTAATGATATCTAAAGCGTTGTGTTAATTCAAGGGTTGATTATCTATATTGATGCTATATCATTTTGATTTATTGAAGAAGTAATATTATAAGCCATAGCCTTTATTGCAATCATTGACTTCGTCAATAATTACTATTATTTATGCTCATGTGTATTGCATATTGATAGTCATTGACAATTGAAGCATTAACCACTATTTGCATGTATTAGTTTTATTGTTGCCTTGTCTCGCAAACAGGTGCTTTTATTGTGGTTTATCTTCTATTTGACTATCCTCTTGGCAGTAATCCGTGAAGGGAAAACTCATCCTGATCCTTTAGAACCTTTGTCCTTCAGAACCCCAGATTACTAGGGACGTCTCCCTTGGGATTAGCCTCCCTGAATAGAAAGAGCCCCCCATTGAGGTGACAGTGGGTGGGGAAGCTCCTGTTACGCCAGTTTGTTCCTTACTTTTCAAGCTACCTGACCTAGACTACAAACTGAGCGATAACAGGCCTTCAAGGCCAAAGTGTTGCAGGCATGTCATGACTCACCAATGGCAGGGCACCAAGGGATTAGCAAGACATACATGCAGGTGAGAGAGAGGTTCTCATGGAAGGGCCTCAAGGAGGATGTAATAAAGCATGTCAAGGAGTGTACTACATGCCAGGAGAACAAGGATGAGCACACTCACCCAACAGGACTATTGCAACCCTTACCCATTCCATAGCACAAGTGGGAAAGCATATCCATGGATTTCATCACCGGGTTGCCAAGGACGTAGGGGAAGGACTTCATTTTTGTAGTAGTGGATAGATTGACAAAATTTGCACACTTATTCTCCATAGCCACGAACTTCAGTGCAACATAAGTGGCCGAACTATTTTTTCAGGGAGATTTTCAGGTTGCATGGCCTACCCAAGACCATTGTTAGTGATAGGGATAGCAAGTTCATGAGTACATTTTGGCAGTAGTTGTTCAGATTGGTTGGTACGGCCTTGACCCCTAGTACCAATTATCACCCTCAGATGGATGGACAGATTGAGATAGTGAACAAATGGGTGGAAGGCTACCTCAAGAATTATGTGGCAGGGCAACAAAAAGCGTGGGTCAGATGGTTTCACTTAGGAGAGTACTGCTACAACACCACCCAACACGTGTCCATAGGCATGACACCATTCAGGGCCTTATATAGCTATGATCTACTCTCCTTTGTGGAGATTTCTTTTGGTGACAGCAGGGCACCAATGGTACAAGATTGGGTACAACAGAGTCAAGACATCCTCAGGGAGCTGAAGGATCATCTACAGAGAGCACAGAACCAACAGAAGGTCTAGGCAGGCAAGCACAGAGTTGAGTGTACTTTTGATGTTGGTGACTTAGTCTATCTAAGGCTCCAACCATACAGGCAAGCTTCTATAAAAAGAAGCAGAGCAGAGAAGCTACAACCATGTTTCTTGTGGCCCTACAGGATCAACAAGAAGATAGGGGCCGTAACTTATGAGCTGGAGCTTCTATAGGGTAGCAGGATACACAGCGTCTTCCATGTGTCATGCTTGAAGAGGGCGATTGGCCAACACATCACACTCATTGAGATACTACCTCCCATGGATGAAGAGGGGTAGCTTGTGTTGATTCCAGAGGAGATACTGGAGGTTCGAGAGAAGAGGCTCAGGAAAAGAAGCATCAAATAATACTTGATCAGATGGAAGGATCTATCCATTGAGGATGCCACGTGGGAGAATGAACAGGTGGTACGTGATACATGTTTGGAATTGCTTGAGGACAAACAATTTCTAGCAGGGGAGACAGTAATGTCCCCCACCTCTTGATGAAGAGGTTTGGGAAGATTTAGTGGTCTAGGTGTCCCCACTAGGCCATAGTCTCACACTGAGGGGAAAAGTCAACCAAACTAAGGTTATATTCTTAAGTTGACTTAATGAAAAGGTAAAAAGAGTTAAAAAGATAACTCAATGAAGGAATAGAAGCGCTGGAGGTTGAGTTAGGAGTTAACCCTAGAGGTTAGTTTAACTCAATAAGGAAACAGAAGAAAAGTATAAAGAGAAGGCTAGGGCGCACCTCTCATTCATTCTAGATTTTGGTAATTGCTTGTTGATGCTCTTGAGCATACAGTTTTGAGGATTTTGATATTACAAACCCTAGGAACAACTCAGTGGTAAAAGATTCCACTCACCTTGTTCCAAGCTTGGTCTCGGGGATGAAATACTCCACCCACACCATTCTACAACTATCATCTATTCAGGAGGACTAGCAGGGCCATACCAGTTGGATCAGTAGGGTTGTACCAACTAGGGTTTTCTTGCACGGATGCATCATATGTTGAAGAAGAGTTCGATCCAGCCAAGGGAAGAAGCTTTGGAGCTTTCCAGAATTAGGGTTTTTCTTGTAAGCCCTTACTCATCAGTTTGAGGGCTTCTTGGAGGAGTCATCACGTCCCTATCATCTATTTGCAAGTTGGAACGATTTCAGGAGGAAGGGGACGATTTGGTGATTCAATATTATTCAGATCTAGGAGGCTATAGGATAGATCTGATCTTGAGACTTCTCTCAAGTGCTTATGGTTGCCTGATCTATCATCTGAGAGAGTTTCAGAGCATTAAGAGCCCATATTCAACTAGGCCATACTATTGGCCATATTCAGGGTTTCAGGAGGGTCGTACCACTCTAGGGTTTCTGCAGTTTGAGGGGAAGGCTTCAGTGTTTGAGCTCCATACTTCAGGAGGAGGGTTCAAGTGCCTTGATCTATCATTGGGAGGAGTTTGACAACATTTGGGGAACTTCATCTTCAGGAGGGTCGAACCCTTGGTGTCCCTTGTCTCCAACAGGGCCGTACCAGTTGCTTAAGGGTTGAGCTTAAACCCTAGTTTTGCAATAGAGCGTTCATCTTCTACCTACAGCCTTTGGGAGGCTTGCTTGTAGCTCCGGGAGAATTTTTGTGTGCAACTATCTTATTGTCTTGAAGCCATCTGAGGCTATTCCAGATCTGTTTGTCATTTGTATCAAGTGCTTGCTTTCTTATAATAAAGTTCAACTATTGCTTGTGGTTCCTATCTTGTGTGTTGTTGATGTTCTTCATATGATGGAAATAATACTTGTATAATCATTGGTTGAATAAATGAATAAACCCTAAGTCCAAAATGTTCATGGACAACTTGCATACACAACACTTAATAATCAACCAATTATTAGTTAGTGATTCCAAGCAAAAAATTGGCTTGGGATCATTCGAGTAATTGACTATAGTATAATTCAAAATGAAACATATGTTCCTGTTTTTTAAAACAAGCTACCAGACAACAATGTTGCCACAATTGGGGTTCAGTTGTTTGGCCAACAAGTGCCCTCATAACAAGTGATACACATCTACTTCACTCATGTCCCAAAACGAATGATGTCATTTGCAAGTAAGTGTCGATAAGAACTTCTAAACTTGGGAATGCATTCCAACCTCCATTAAATGTTAATTACAAACATCTGTCAAGGTATAGATCACAGACAATTCTGTACCAGATCTTAGGTCCACACCAAGAATAAACTATGTCTACGTACTTTACACTCTTGGGCAAGATCAATAACCTTGTTGGATGGTGCCCAATTTATGAGTGAATCACTCCAATAGAGAAAAATGAAATTTATACTAAATGCACAAACTATGCATGTAATTGAGTACATGTAGTGGGCTATGGATTAAAGGGAAACATCTTAAGGCTTCTTAAAACATGATTTGTGGAGTTAAATACCAACATAACAAGAATTTTAAGGGATTGATGAACTTAAAGAACAATGTTTATATCATGTTAACCATACTCGAGGAGTTTGACAATATTTGTCATGCGTTATGCTCACATCATATGTGCATGTATGAAGTATATCATTATCATATAGTTCATTTTCATCAAATATGGAGGTTATAATGTTGCATTTATGTCGAGAAACAGAGGCTATGACATATTTATATTCAGGATGAGAATATTTAGAGCTCAACGAGAGAAACAATTACTCTACTATTTATATATTTGAACAACATGCCAATCAATTGAGATTATCTTGATCCAATTAGGCATATGGTCATGTGAAGAGATATGGAGGATAAGTAAGCATACCGACTAATAGAGAAAGAGAAAAAGAACAAGATTTCATAGAGGATTATGAAAGAAAGATAAATTCTTGTCAATTGTTTTAACCATAATCCATATTTTATATTCAGAATTTTAATTCATTCAACTATAAAACGGTAACCTTCAGGGAGTCTAGGAAACGAAAGACAAAATTTGATACAGATAACTGTACCATATATATATATAACATTTCAAAAACAAAATTTATAAACCAGAATAAGGTTTTAACTTATCTTTTGAAAACTTGTTGACCAAGAATAAGTTAAGCGAGTGATTTCCACCCAATCGTAGGCAATCCACAATGGATGCCACCCCC
>ML819517.1:51160-62664 GCA_009831015.1 Picea engelmannii
GGTATTTCATTTCAAATTCAACGACAAGTCTCTGTTTACATTCAGCGATGAGATTTTCTTCTCCAGTTAAGAATAAGTCATCCACATACAGTAATAGTATTACTGGTTCATTCTCCATGATCTTGAAGTAGAGATTTGAATCTGCTTTAGTCTTGGTAAAGCCCAAGCTTGTCAAGAAACTGTCTATATGGCCATACCAAGCTCTGGGAGATTGCTTCAATCCGTATAAGGCTTTCTTCAATCGACAGACATGAGACTTATTGTCTTCAACCTCAAATCCTTGGGGTTTCTCTATGTACACTTCCTCTTCAATGATACCATTCAGAAAAGCTGTCTTCACATCCATTTGGTGCAACTTCCATTTCATCTTGGCAGCAAGAGTTATAATGGTTCTGATCGAAGTGTATCTGGCCATAGGAGCGAATGTCTCTTCATAGTCGATTCCTTCCTTCTGGGAAAATCCATGAGCGACAAATCTTGCTTTGTATTTCTCAATACTTCCATCAGCAACATGTTTTATCTTGAAGAGCCATTTTGATGATACCACATCCTTACCTTTTGGTCTGGGAACAATTTCCCATACATCATTCTTTATTATGGATTGGTATTCCTCTGTCATGGCATTGGCCCATGCCTTCTTCTGGATGCCTTCTTCAAAACATGTAGGTTCCTCATCAAGTAGATTGCACATCAAATCCATGTAACTGGAGAATGGCTTTGGTTTCTTCACCTGTCTTGTGGTTCCTTCTGGAACACCATACTTCTCTCCATCTTGAATAATATCTCTTGCCCAAGCAAGCTTTCTTTTATGGGAGAAGGTCATTTGAGGAGGTGCTTGAACTTCTGTGATATCACGATCTTCAGGAGTCTCCTCATCAGGGGAAGCTATGACTTCCCTTACAGGTTCTGCAGCTCTGGGAACTTCCCTCACGGATTCTGTCGTTCTGGGATTTACGGGTTCCTCTTCACATACCTCTTCAAGCTGGCATCTTCTCGATTTATTAAGTGCAACTTCTTCATCAAAGGTCACGTCCCTGCTGATTTCAATATGGCGATGACTAGGTATGTAGATTCTGAAGGCCTTGGATACCTCACAGTATCTCACAAATATTTCCTTCTTTCCGGAGGGTTCCAACTTGTTTCTTTTCTCTTTAGGTATATGAATAAGCAATGGATAGCGAAATATTTTTGAGATGGCTTACCTCTGGCTTCTTTCCGGTGAACATCTCTTCTGGTGTCTTGAGCCCAAGTGTGCTATGGGATAATCAGTTCTGCACATAAACAACTGCGATAGCTGCTTCTACCCATAAGCACATAGGAAGATCTTGATCTTCACAGCTTCCAGCATGGTTTTGTTCTTCCATTCAGCTACACCGTTTTGTTGGGGATCTTGATCCCAACATCTTTGCAGAAGTTCACGATCTTTTCTGAGGTATATTCTCCTCCATTATCTGACCTGAGTATCTTAATATTTCTTATAGAAGGGTTCTCTTATCAAGGCTTTGAATTCCTTGATCTTGTTGAACACTTCAAATATATTCAGGTCTTTTATGAGAATAATCATTAATCAATGATACATAGTATACATACCCATTAATGGAGGATGATGGCATTGGGCCACATACATATGAATGAATGAGTTCTAGGACTCCTTCTGCCTTGTTTTCCCTCTTTGGAAACAGGTTCTTGATGTTCTCCCCTTGTGCACATCCATCGCATACGCCTTCATGATCACCTTTCAGTTCTGGTAAACCTGTGACAACTTTGCATATGTATGGTAGCGCCTTGTAGTTGATGTGAGCTAATCTTCTAGAGTTCACATGGATTCTTCAATAGCGTGGGTCATGGCAGCTTCTGAGTGACCCACCTTCTTCTTTTCCACTGATGATTGCTTCATTTATGATCTCTCCTTTAGCACGTTGCCTTCTGCAACCTTTGCTATAGCTTCCTCATGTGACCTGGAGCAAGGTCAACAAAACATCAAGAAAGAATAATATACTTCTTGATAATATAAAGCAATAGCACGAACAATCATAACAGTAGCTCCTTTAGAGCTATCACTTATAATTTATTTGAAGCAAAGATTAAAGGTAAGGAATACAATACGAAATGGGGTCAACACTCTCATGGTGTTGTGACCAAACATTCTTCCATGGCAATATGAAACTAACACATGAGGTTTCTCCTAGAGGAGGTGTTAGTCATATCAGACAAAGTATTTACCTCTATATTCTCACATGCTATCCAGTATAATACTTTACGATGATTACTATCTCAACTAAAGTCATCAGCTTATCATGTGTACGTTTGAATCTTGATTAATCAAACCTGGAGCCTTGTCCTCAAGAGTGAGTGCTTGCTTTTCTTCCAGGTCTCCTTCACTCAAGTGACGAGTACTTTCTTCAACCTGTCTATGGTACTAAGACAATATGCTATCTTGACAAAATGTTAGGTTAGAGGATAAGCTCTATGATCAACTTTTTAATCCTTCTAATGATTTGATCATAGCTTCAACATGCAACACTGATCAAGATAATTTCATAACAAATAGATGCATATTAGAATAATCACACCTGGGTTGCATCATTCCTCTGAATGTGTTGGATCATGAGATCCTTCTGGATCTATGGCAAAAGATCCCTTCTCCTGCAAATACTCTTTAGGGTTTAACCATTAAACATATGTAAGTACATACCTCTAATAGAATTTGCAGGTAGTAGCTCCATTTGGTAGCAGCGGTAATCATTACGAAAAACTTCAAGGGTGATTGCAACTGGTTCTACGGCTGCAACTGCAACTACTACTGCAACTGCAACAGGTTCTGAGACTGCAACTACAACTGCAACTTAGGGTTTTATGAGGAAACCCTAATTTTTCAAACTTTGAATTTTGAAATTCTAATCCAGGGGATAGATGCATTGGGCTGAGGCGAGTTAGCTGGTACAGTCAGAATTTCAAAAATCCAACTTTTACCCCTTCAAATATGATATGAGTATTTCTGGACTGGTGCTTCTGGTACTTCTGGTACTCTGGTACTTCTGGTACTCTGGTTTTATGGTACTTTGTGAAACTAGGGTTTCACTTTCCGGGAGATCTAGCCACTGAAAAGGTGCGCTCTAAGTGCCAAAATGATCCTTGGGGGAGGGCGCAACTTTCTAGGGTGTTAGGGAGATGAAAATACTCACTTTTGCAAAACCCTAATTTTGGGGTACAGTAACATTGACGTTTTTCCTCTTGCAGATTGTGCTTCCTTCAGGTTGGCTCTGATACCATGTTAATGTTTATGCCATTATCATAGTTCTTTGAATTTCATAAGATAAGAGCATAATAAGAACAAGATCACTGAGAAATACACATTCACAAGAGACACAACATTTATCCTGGGAAACCCTGCAGGGGAAGAAAACCCAACAAAAACTTCCTTATCATAAATGGCTTATACAATGTTCAAGAGATAACTCAAACCAATACAGAAATTTCTCCCCAAGAGATGCGCCACCCTTCTTCTGCTCTCTCCAACTTCCAATTGCAGCTTGCCTCATAAGATAATGAGCATGTGAAGTGTGTGTTAGAAGTGAGGCGCTAGCCTCTTATTTATATCAACCTGGCACGTGTGAAGAGTCACCATCTGGCAGGGCCGACCTCTCACTCTGGGTGGGTAAACCCACCTTTAATTAATTATGGGTCTCCCATTATAACTGCTGGGGCCGACTTCTTATTCTGCACTTTGTAATTGTCTGATGACCAATCCACAAAAAGGGATTTGGTCCTTATACAATTACCGACATGATTAATCCTCAATGGGGATTAATCCAATAACAATAATAATTATAATGACATGATTAATCCTCAATGGGGTTTTAATCCAATAATAATAATAGCATGATTAATCCACAATGGGGATTTAATCCAATAACAAAATAATAATAAGAATTCTCTTTGCAGTTACATTATTTTAACAATAGTAGTACGAGATGACGACAACAATTAGGGTTAGTAGTTAGCTTCTAGACTAGGGTTAGTAATTAGGGTTTGTTTCAAAGAAGTATGAGAGTTGTTTGTGATCAATTTCACTTCAGGAAAGAGGTCTTCTAGATCAGTGCCTTAGAGGGTAAAATGGAGTCAACTTAGCAAAGGACACAAAAGCTGAAGGAAGCAAGGGGCAAAAACGACTAGCTCATTAATGAAGCACAAAATCAAGACAAGAGAGTCTAATGAGGGAGAGTGTTGCTACAACAAGGCTCTTTCATCAAACCCTAGGAGAAAAATGGCCCTAAGTGTGGATAACCTAGGCCTAGGACGTCTTCTCCTTCTTGAATTCTAAATGGTACGGCTAGTAAGAGGGAGGAAGGAAAAGGAGTGTAGCTACGACTAAGCTCTCTTTCTCTTCTTCAATGGCTTAAAATTTCTCTTAATGGGGACATGAGACAAGGACCTACTTGTGTGCTTGTCACCTAGGGTTTTATTCAACAAATTATAAACATATGCAAGAAAATAAGACTACAACTGTTCATTCAAGAAGTTTTGCAAAAAAAAGACTTACATAATCACCATGAAATAAGATGCAAACCTTAGTTGTAACACCTTCCACCAAGACAAAAGCCAAGAGATGCCAAAAATATCTTCCTTCAACAAGTGCGCCTTATTAAACCAGCCAAATACCCAAGAGAGGGCACAAATTTTAGACCTCCTCATGGAGTGAATGAGTAGTGATGAAAAAAATGAGAGTCAAAATCCCTCATTTATACAAAACCTTGACCTATTTTTACATTTTAGGTCAGGTAAAAGGCCGACAAGGCCAAGATATCAAATCATACTATTTTTACATTAAATAGTCAAACTAAAACCCTAATTAAGCAAAAGGTAAGACGTCACCCCTTTCTAGGGTGACGTTAGCCCCTATTCGGGCAAATGCAGCCTCCTGAAGTAAGACGTTAGCCCTCCTTGGGCTCCTCCAAGATGCCACACGTGCCAACTGCCCTGTCCATCTGCCAACATGATCATGATGACGTCATAAGCCTCCTGGTGACGTCCTAGGCCATATAGAGCCAATGTCCCACTAAAAATGGGTTAATTCCCCTAGGTCAAGCTGTGCTGGGGTGCCTCTGGTGGAACGTCCTCTTCTTCTCTGGTGCAAATCCCCTGGTCAACCTCTGTCCTGTCTCTGCCCCCTGATGGGGTCTCAACATCCATCTGGTGGGCTCTTCAACCCCATGGAGGTCCGAATTGATCATATCGCCATGTGTACCAGTCTAAATGGTACCTGTCCGTCGGGCATGGTCCTGCACATCAAAGGCTACGCCCTCCATGGGCTCATTAGTCACATGGATCATAGTAATGTCAATCACACCTCATCATCAATATTATTAAACATATGCATAAAATCCCTAATACATTAGTTAACAACTCAAAGACGTTACACAAGCCTGTAATACAAGTTTGGAGAAAAAGACAAGGCATCCTATTGGACCAGTGTCCACTGGAAAAGGGAAGTTCCCGGAAGAAACCTCATCCAAGCCATGTAAGTGGGTGATGTGGTCAAGGGATGTCCAAGCATGTGGGTGCATTGAGGGCCAAGGATGAAAAAGTGTTACCTGTGGGTGCCTTTGTAGAAGGTGAGTTGTATTTGTCATGGATGCATTCTTTCCAAGCGCATTCTTGCCTTTACTCTCTTTTATTCTTTTTTGCTTTTTTTGTTTGTTCAAGAGCTAATCAGGGGACACTGCTTTGGCATGGTGACCAGAGCTGACAGTGTTACCCACAAGTACTTTCACAAAAACAAGAAGGTTGGCTCGTGATGAGACCCCCTTTCCCTTGGCCATGCAACCAAGAGTCACTGCCCTGGCGTGGTAACTAGCTGGTGGCAATGTCATACTGTTAGGTACCCATGGACCTAATAGGCTGGCTCGTGATGAGACTCCCTATCCTCTGACTAGGTCTTGTTTTATTATTTTTCCGGGTCCCTCTTGTTTCTTACTAAGAATCCTTTTATTTCTTTCTCGAGGATCCTTGGGTGAAGCATCTCAAGGTTTTATTCTTAGGCTTTTATCTTTTACCAGCTTGCTTTTACCTTTTGGGCCTTTAGCTCCTTCTTCCCATGAGATAAGGTGCAGTCTTGAAAATAGGTCAACCCCATGCCCGAACAAGGGGAATGGGATAAGTGAGCAGGAAATAAGATGAAACAATGGTGCTATGATGGGAGCAGACGATGGCTTTTCAGAAGTCCCCCAGTGGCAAACCAAAACCTATAGACACAGGCTTGCTAGGGCACCCTATCAATTCCCCAAAAATGGTCAAGTGGGAAAATGTAAGATCCAAGCAGTCATTAGAAATAAAAGGAATAAGATGCATATATTTAAAGGTTTTAATGATCAAAAGTGATACATACCATGATACCCGGACCAATTACCTCATGGAGCAAGAACCATTTCTGATATAGGACCAAGCCGATGGTGATGGATGCTACTGCTGCTGACAAGATAAATATGATGGAAGAAGAAAAGGTGGGCCCTCTAGGGCCATGCTCATGTCAATCCTGCACTCGGTACTCCATGTCTAGGACCTATGGGCCTCGAGACACGATCTCCTAGTTATCCCTGAAAAGTGGGGATAATAGACCCTCTTAGAAGCTTGTCATCATTCTTGTTGTTGGGGGTTTTATAACTCATTTTTTTCACTTGGAGGGTCACTCCCATACTTCATGGAGGTTCCTTGAACATAGGTATGGACATGGTCATGCTTTCGAGAATATTTCAACGATTTATGGACATTATTTGAGCATTCTTTGAGCACATTTTGTGGAGGTCGTCCCCTTTTATGAGGGTTTCTGGCATGTAAAACATCATTTAATTGTAATTTCATTGAGTCTCCAAATTATGTGGACGACAATTCACTTTTATTTTATTTCCTTAGGCTTATTTTAGGGAATCAAGAATTTAAAGGAGTTGTGAGCCTCATCTATAATTAAAGGCACTCGTCTCATTCCAAATTGTTGTGAATTGTTGGAGATCATTATTGAAGCCATTAATAGAAGATCTTTACTTGGTGTTTCTTATGTCAATTCTTGGAGCTCTTTCTTTCTTGGTTATTCTTCTTGACATTTTTTCTAAGACTAACATGAATGCTCAATATTCTACATAAACTAGCAAGATCAATCCATTGAGGAGTTATCAATTACTTGGCGGGAGGACATCTAGGGTTTGTGTCTCTTCCTTCTTCCCTAAAATGATTTGGTAAGTTCTTATCTCTTATCTTTATTAGTTCTATGCTCCTTGGAAAGGGTTTTAAGTATTATTTTCAAGTCTTTTGTTGATCTTGTTGGTGAAGGCTATTCCCTTAGAGAAACCCTTCTTCTAGGACCTTAGTTTCATAGTTTGTCTTGATTAGAAAAGAGACTACTAAATTTGAGGCCTTGGTCTCTCATTCTAATTGATAAACATTGATAACCAATTCTTAGAGGGGCATACTTCTTGACCCCAAAATCCCTAAGGCATTGAGCTTAACTCCAACAACTAACCATTAAAACCATAAAAAATCAATTCTTTTATTTTTATGTCATAAAATACAAAAATACCTATTGCTTTGTCTGGAGTAAATCTAATGATTTACTTTCATTTTCTAGACATTTTCATCTGTAGGTTTATTCTTCATTGTTATTTTTTAACCCTTAGAAGGAAAACCGGTCCTATTGGTATTGTGCTTCAAGGTTTTAGTTAACATTTTGTGGCTGATTTAAGGTGTTTACTAATTCTGGAAATTAAATCACAACAATAAAAAATAGAATTGGTGAAACCCTAAAGCTAGGGTTTAACCCTAAAAGGTGGATTCTAACCCCACCCTAGCTTATATTTCAATTGTGGATTATTTATAAAGGATATATAACACATTCTAACAGTGAAATTCATCTCCCAAGTTGTTCATTATTGCTATATTTCATTTTGGAGATTTTTGGTGAAACCCTGAGGAGACTCACCACCTCTCTTTGCATGTTTGAGTTATTTGCATGGTTATTATTCATTTGTACCTGCATTTAATCATTGTTGGGATGTTTTTGCATGGTTTATTCATTTCCCAAGCTAAAGTACCCAATGTTAATCATTTTAAGTGATTTTAGGCACTAATGGGGTGCTTTTCCCCACCCAAAATCTGCATTTTCTGTGTGTGTGTGTGTTTTTTTTTATCATATATAAGATTCTAGTAATTTTGGACAGCAACAAGCTAGTCCAATGTAAAACATACAATCAAGGTACAACTCAGGTATATCATCCACCTTTTATTTCTACAATTATATCTCACTCTCAAGCGATTAAAGGTACTTTTTTCTTCATCTAGAGAGTGATTTCTTAGTGATGATTATACTTTTGTTGTAGCATACTTATTTCAGATCCAAACACTCATATAATTAGCTCCTAACCCTCTTTATGTCCTATTAGTTATTTCCCTAACTCTTGGTTGAATATTCTTAAGGCATTTGGCTAATTTGGCACCGGTATATCTAAGGTATAATGAGGTGTGCAGTTTGAAGTGAGCCATACAAGTTTGTTTCAAGGATTGGGATACCCCCCGTGGCTTCAAGGAGGTTGTCCTAAAGTGAAGGGGAGATTGTTCTAAGGTGGAAATGGTGCATTTCCAGAATATTTAGTAACTGATTCTATGCTTATGTATGAAATAGATAAAATGCAGAAAACAGAGAACAATGAAATACAATCACACACCATCCACAAAATGACACAATATATGACCTTGGAAACCCAATACATGAGAAAACCCAACTTGAAGCTGGGGTTGCTCTGCTCTCTTTTCTATGGTATAGAAATGATGCAATTACAAAGAAAGAGGCACTCTTTGTGGAGTTGCCTTTAACTTGTGGCTTGTATGGTTGATACAAAATCTGTCCTCCTCTATCATGCTCAAAAAATACCACTCTCATATGTTCTACTCAATTATGGAATAAGATACAAGGAAAAGAATGGAACCCCTTCTCCTCCTAGTGGCCTAATATTTAACATAGCCTAATAGCCATCTAGGTGTAGGTTTTTGACTTCCTCGACCCTCAATTGTGGTAGGGTTTTGAACCTTCTAGAATCTTCTTGAAATTCCTCACGTGGCTAGCCCCATATGCATGAGTTGTTGGACAGTTTGTTGTCATTGATGTTGTTGGAAAATTGGTTGTCATTGATGTCAAGAGGTAGTGGTTATCATTGATGTCAACATATGTGATGGGTGTATTTGGAGAAGTCTTCAAAGTGGTCCGCTTATGGCGTATCTCTAAGCATGGAACTTGTGGGAAGATTCTTTGAAGAAGTTTACAAGAAACCCATAGGTGTGGTCATGAAGTACGAAGTTGTTTGAGGAATAAGGACATGAAGGACAATGTAAATGTAGGTAACACACGCATAGATGGATAATCTTTGTCATGTTGTTTCCAATTGTAGGTGATATGCCATGTAGTTCCTCACCGATAGGGAGATATGATCTCATGAAGTTGGAAGCCCCAAAGAAGGGTTAAGAAGCCCCTAGTTGGTTGTAAGTCATTAATGAAAGGGTAAAGTGGTTGTAACAAGAAATTTCAAGAAGCCCTAAAGTTAAGGAAAGAGGTTGCTTGAAAAAGTATAAATACACCTCAAAGAATCTCTCATTTACACACACACAAATTCATTGTATATCTATCTAAGTGAGCAAGTGATTATTATCTGAGGTAACCAAGAAGATTTGAGGTGAATTTCAGAGGGAAGATGAAGTGAAGAAGGATGAAATTCCAAGGGAGGATGAAGTCTTGTGATGATGTGTTCTAAGGTATGTTATTTAAAGACAATATTACCATTTTCGCTATAAATTGTTTTCTAGAATGGACCATATAATGAAAATTGGAGGTTGTTGAGAAGACATATCAAGGTATATTTGATAAAAATTTCAGCTTTTGGGTCATTGTATGTTTAGAGATACACTCGTTATATAATAAATATAATCAGCCTTGGTCCCATGGACATATTACTTGTGGATCAAGTGATTGTTTTGATTTTAGGGCTATAAACTCTGAGTAACATTCCCAACTATCTTACCTTAGCCTAGAAAGATCCAAAAATGTTTGAGTAAGGTTCTTCATACTTTTTCCTCAACATTTATTTGGAGACCATACTAGGAATCAAACCCAAAATCTTCGGTTGTTGTACCATTTTTGTATTTTATTTTCTGTTTTGTCTGATTACTCTTTGAATGATATTTCGATGATAGTATCGGTTGTGAGACAATCGAATATTGGAGACAGTCTTGATGACCAAAACAACATTTCCTTGACTTTATTTAATACTATTTTAGCAACTATTAAGGTTTAAGCTATTATTAGGTTTCTTTTCAATTTACTAGATAACCATAGCATAGATAGGATCACTGAGAGAAACACAATCACAAGATACAAAACATTTATTCTGGGAAACCCTCATGGGGGAGAAAACCCAACAAAAACTGCCTTAATATAGATAGCCAATACAATGCCAAGACAATAAACCAAACACTAGAGAATATCCTCCACTGAGCAATGTGACTCTCTCTTCCTTCTTCTCCCAACTGCAGCTACCATACTTGCACACTGAGTGAGCGAATGAGTGAGTGATCAAACGAGGTGCTAGATTCCTTTATTTATACAAATTGGCAGGTGCTGGAAAGGTGTCTCTTCATTGGGTAGGGACGACTTGTCTTCTTAGTGGTTAAAACCACTTTAATTTACCTCGGGGCCGACTTCTCAATTTGCAAAATATATTTAGGGTTTGATCAATCCACAAAAGGGGATTTGGTCAATTACAATGGCCGACATGATCAATCCACAAAAGGGGATTGATCTAATGAATAATAACTCAATAATAAATAGAATACTCTTTGCAGTTACAATATTTCAACACTTCCCCTTAACAAGAAGAGTATCCTACTAGCACAACCACAAATTCATGGCTGGTGAACACTGAAAGGTTTCGGTTGGCCCAAATTATGAACAGTTTATATGTCTGTTGGTTTTCTGGTGTGAAATTGGGTCAAAAAAGCAATCAAAATGAGTTCTATCTGATGATGCCGGGGGTTGGTTTTTTTAGTTCCGGAGGAAAGGTTACCATCAGCAGGGGGCCATCACCAAATTCCTGCCTTGGAATGTCAGAACACAGGAAGGGGAATCCTTCTAAGACAAATTAGTGTTATCCACAATTTTGGTCATTATGATGGTGTTATGATAATGTCATGATGATGAAATATCAAGCTCTTCCATAAGAACATTTTCCTGAGAAAGGTTACACTTGTGAGTTTCCAGAAATCATATTTTAAAGAGAGTTCGCAGGCTGTTTATATAGTCACCTGCGGGAATACCTATTTCTTGCATGCTGCTTCAAGCTTGGGTGCGAACTTCTCGCACTGTACTCAAGGCTAGGGTGCGAACATGATCTTAAAGAAGGAAAATGGATAAGTTCTCGATCCTTCTAGAAGGGAATCTTCTAGAAGGATGAGTTGGCTCTCGAATG
>ML819517.1:79370-91228 GCA_009831015.1 Picea engelmannii
ATCCTCTCTTCATCTTAGCTCTGATACCATGTTAAGGTTTAAACTATTATTAGGTTTCTTTTCAATTTACTAGATAACCATAGCATAGATAGGATCACTGAGAGAAACACAATCACAAGATACACAACATTTATCATGGGAAACCCTCATGGGGGAGAAAACCCAACAAAAACTTCCTTAATATAAATAGCCAATACAATGCCAAGACAATAAAACAAACACTAGAGAATATCCTCCACTGAGCAATGCGCTTCTCTCTTCCTTGTTCTCCCAACTGCAGCTACCAAACTTGCGCACTGAGTGAGTGATCAAATGAGGCACTAGCTTCCTTTATTTATACAAACTGGCAGGTGTTGGAAAGGTGTCTCTTCACTGGGCAGGACCGACTTGTCTTCTTAGTGGTTAAAACCACTTTAATTTGCCTCGAGGCTGACTTCTCAATTTGCATAATATATTTAGGGTTTGACCAATCCACAAAAGGGGATTTGGTCAATTACAATGCCTAACATGATGAATCCACAAAATGGGATTGATCTAATGAATAATAACTCAATAATAAATAGAATACTCTTTGCAGTTACAATATTTCAACAACAACTGCTAGTACTCATGCTGAACTTGACCACTCTTGGGAAGTAATTGCCAGGGACATAAATATACGTGAACATTGGGAAGGCATGCAAAGGCAACCTAAAAATTAACAATAACCTTTTCACTGTTTAATATTTTATTTCATGTCCTCTAATTCTCATATTTCTTGAAGAAGGAGAGGATTTTCCCCTGAAGTTACTCCTATTTCTGAAATAGGAAGGGGGGAAATTGTTTTACAAACACAACAAAGTGATCTTAGGCAAACCCTATCCGATTCTTCCAATTCATCTTCATCACCCATACTTATCACTTTGAACATGACGTCTTCGGGTAGTGGTACTGGTACTGGAGGTTCTTCCTCCTCTCAACCTTCTGCTTCATCCATAATTGGAAGCATCTATAGTCATCAAGTACCTATTCAATCCACTACCAATCCTGCTAAGGTCATTAAAAAATATGGACTTTTTAAATTCGAGGAAGATGCTACAATCACCCCGTGGCACATGTCTTCTCCCTTGAATCTTGCACCTGCCACTCAACCATTACCGAAATTCAAGGATCATTTACCTTGGTTCTCAGGGAATGGTATTATTACTACAAATGAACACCTGGTAGAATTTTCTAATGCTTTTCATAGTATAGGGGCTAATGATAACGACACTTGCATGCGTCTATTTTTTAAATTCTCTTGAAGGGAAATCTCTAGCAATTTTTTTTTACCTCCCACCCAAAATACTTTCAACATGGAAATAATTGGTTTATTTTTTCAAATCCACTCATGGACAGCCCAAGATTCCAGATGATCAATTAAGGGAATACAATAATATTGCTTATAAGGTAAAAAAGACTGATAGATATAAAACCACATTTACCACATGCTGAGGCACTTTTGCTTACGAACGTATGCCTTTTGGCTTATCTAACATGGGTGCCACTTTTCAAAGAGCTATGCAGATAGATTTTGACAATCTAATCAATAAGATTATCCAAGTTGATCTTGATGATTTGACTGTTTATTCTAAAAACCAGTTGGATCATTTCGATCGTCTTAGAAAATTTCTCATGCGCTGTAGAAAAAATGGCATTTCTTTAAATCCTTCCAAATCCATTTTCAGTGTCACAAAGGGTAAGTTTCTCGGTCATATTCTTTCTGATTCAGGGATAAGTATAAATACAAATGAGTGGAGTAGAGCAGAAAGAGACAACGCTCCCCAACAGAGAAAACTATAAAAGGAATCTCTAACATAAGAAATATAGCTAACTAGTTAGTGGTTTTAGCAAGTCTATTGAGTCTCCAGTATTGAGATCACTCTAATCCTGTCGTAATATTGTAATGGTTTGAATATACTCTTGCAAAACGTAGGAAACTAGTGACCTGCAATGTTGATTATCAGTTGATTACCAAACAATTGCATAAGTCGGGCACATAAGGAATTGATCTAGGTGGATTAATTGGATCAAGAATACTACATCACTTTGCATTGGAGCATGAATAGGAGTCCCTCCTAAATGAGACACATGAAGGTATTTTTGGAGGTCATAATGCTGGTAAGGCTACCATGTGCAAGGTACTGCATGCAGGGCTTTGGTGTCCCTCTCTCTTCATGGACTCTAAGGACTAATGCAAACATTGCGACATATGTCAACATGTGGGAAAGCCTTGCCATAGAGATGAGCTCTCATTGTTCCCTGTGACTGCACTTGAACCTTTTGACAAATGAAAATAGACTTTGTTGGGCCCATCAATCCTCTTATACATCGCACAGGGGTGCGCTACATAATTACTGCAATTGAATACATCACTAGGTGCACCGAGGCAACACTAGTCAAGGATTGTACAACAAAAACAACAACACACTTTATCTTTGAGAATATCATCACCCGATTCAAATGTCCAAAGGTGTTGATGAGTGACCAGGGGTCACATTTTGTGAATGATACCATTCAATAACTTACCCTATAATTCATGATCAATCATCAAAAGAGGACCCCTTATCACCTTGAAGCCAACGGTACAGTGGAAGCGTTCAACAAAATCTTAGAACATGCTTTAACAAAAGTTTGCAATGTGTTGCGTGATGACTGGGACCAACGCATCCCCACAGTCTCATGGGATTATCGAACCATATGTAAAAGGATGACGAAGGGAACACTGTTCAGATTAGTTTATAGAAAAGAAGTGGTCTAGCCGCTAGAATTTGTTGTTCCTAGCCTTAGGGTCGACCATACAACTCAAATGACAGATGACCAGTACCTCCAACATAGGTTGGATGAGCTTACATAACTCAAGGAAGATCGCATAGTGGTCGACCTCAGCCACGTGATTGAAAAGGATAGACAAAAGGCCTGACACGACCGTAACATCCACCAAAAAGTCCTTCAACCAAGATCTTTAGTTTTGTTATATGACAACAAATATCTACAACATCCTAGTAAACTATGCATGCGGTGGCTCGATTCGTTTCAACTAGTCTACATTAGTGAAGCAAGTGCTACCAAGATGGAAACCTTACAAGGGCAGCCACTCAAAGGTCTCATTAACGGTAGTAGATTGAAGGTGTACTACGACCCTCGAGGGTCCACCACAACTTAGCTCTATTTTAGCTTTTCAAATTCATAGAGTAGGCTTATAATAGGTTGTACAACACATAACACTATTCCTATTCAACACACATTACATTTTGACAACACAAGCATTCATGCCAGTCACATAAATGACATCAATCTAATGACAATGTTATGAACACAATATATATAGAAATATATATAATTAATAATAATTAAATATAATAATTAAACACATCATAAATCAAAAGTCATGTCTTATATAAAGGACGTGTCTATTCATGAAAGGGCACCCCTGTGAGGATATATAAACGGTCCCTCAT
Organism: Picea engelmannii; assembly: GCA_009831015.1. NCBI lineage: Eukaryota > Viridiplantae > Streptophyta > Pinopsida > Pinales > Pinaceae > Picea > Picea engelmannii. The sequence goes on from ML819517.1 coordinate 82,850, forward strand.
TGTAATCATCTCATATTTTCATATATATATATATATATATATATTATTTATTGTCTTTATGGATATCTTTATATTCCAAGTATTTTGGATATTTACATAGTAAACTAGGTTGGTTCACCAAAGTGGCTTCGTCTCGATCCGACTTTTGAGCACAAATAGAGTTTCTCTAAAATTATGTCTTTGACCTCATATTTTCCATTGGCTATTTATAAATCAAATATTCTACACATTTCACCCAAAGTAAAAAAGTCATTCTACACAAAATAAAAATAAAAAAAAAGAGGAGAAGAAAAAACAAAAAGAAAAGAAAAGAAAAAAAGGTTTTCTTAAGGTGCACGTGAAGAAGTATAAGTGCACACCAAGAAGTTTGAAGGAAATATTCCAGATTTGGCATTAGTTAAGTTAATTGTCATTTAAAAAGTGAGAAAAAATAATTTAAAAGAAAAAATTTCAAAGAAGAGGAAAAGTGGATATTTTATTTTACCTTTGGAGATTTACCATCCCATGGTTTTGGAAAACCATTGGCCCATGGTAATTCCATACCATATATAATANGGGGGGGGGGGGGGGTGAATCAGTAATAGAACAATAATTATCCTTTTTAACCAAATAATCCAAGTGTTATATCAATGTAGAATTATCATCCAATAATGAACAAATGAACAATATACACATACACAATACACCAGTGTTTTACGTGGAAACCCAAAGCAAGAGAAAACCACATAATGTTTTTTCTTATATGTCTTGAAGAATTACATTCATTGAAGCATCAACTTCCTTTGTTTTCCAGCTACAACTGGAAGGAGGCTCCAACCCCCTAGTTTCTCAGGCTACAACCTGAGGGAATCTCCAACTCCCAAATTCTCTGGCTACAACCAGAAGGAGGCTACAACCCCCTATGTTCTCCAACTACAACCAAAAGGTGGCTACAACCACCTGTCCTTGCCCCGTCCAACCGCCTTAAAGTAGAAGTAGAATGATGGAACCACTGCCAAACTATCACTATGAGATATACCACTGTAAACCTATACCAATAAACCTGAACCATGCATCGACCTGTACCTCAACCTGTACCATAAATAAGTGCATCAACCATGCACCAACCTGTACCAAACAACCTGTAATCAAAAGTACCATAAACAAGTGCATCCAACCATGTACCAAGTATGTATCGATCATGTGTCAACTACTCATCAACTATGACTCATCAATATGTACCAACATCATCAACTATACACCTCATGTATGTGCCAACTCATCAACTACTTGTCTCAACCATGTACCTAACATGTACCTCAACCAAAAGAACTCATCAATTTCATCATCCAAATATGATTTGTAACTCTGTAATAGACCTGGTGTATATGATCACATACCTACAAACCTTCCTTAACTTTAACAACAAGAGACTAGCATTTTCATCAAACTTTTCTTTAGTTTCTCATGACTAGTTTTGGATTAGTCAACAACCCTAACTTGAAATAGTCATAACTATGTACCTGTAATGAATAAAGATCTGAAAATGATACAAAATTTTATTCAGCGTGTTTTATGAAATTCCTCCAGGTGTCACTACTTGGAATCTCTCAAAAAAAGGAGTTATAGCAAAAATGACACACCTTGTTGAATTCTAGCTTATTCTAGAGAGCGACCTTGTAGAGCGTGCCCGCAAGAAATATTTGTTGAATGGATCTGAAAATGTTACAAAGAATACTAAAGCCTGTACTCTAACCAACACATTTGGTCTTACTGAATTTGGATCTGTTATGAAGAAATTATGATGTTTTTACCTAAAACACCTGTTTTAGACTAGTTTCAGGACTAGCCATAAACCCTATTTTCCACGGAGTGTAACTCCAAAAATAAAACGACCCACAAGCTTAATTTTTTACCACAAATACTTGGATATGTTTCCTCAATGGTATATCAATTTCATGGTCTGAATCATTCTAGAAAAATGGTTATTGCGAAAATGGTGAGATGGCCCGTAAATAACATACCTTAGAAAACATCATCAAAAGAATTTATTCTCCCTTGAATTCCGACTTTCTTTTCTTCACCTTCCCTCTGAAATTCAGCTTAGATATCCTTTGGCTACCTTAGACACCTATAAATATTCAATATGCTCAAGTGTGATCTAAAATGAGAGAGCATTGCCTCTTATTTATACTTTCCAAGTAGCTTCCTTAAAAACATTTTCTAGGTCACTTTGCCCACTTTCGTTATTTTAGTGTTAAACCACTTCTAATTTCTCCATTAAATTTATTATTTAAATAATTTATTTTGTATTCACTTTGAATTATAGTACACACATCACTTCACTTTATTATTTACCTTCTAAAATCTCTTAAACCACTTTGACTACTTTGACCTTTTGGGGCTTCTAGATGACATACGAGAGTCCTCCAACTTTGTAAGGCCATAACTCTCAAACTGTGAGGAGTTATGTGACGTTCCACATACCACCATAAATGGAATGACATGTACTATCCATATAGAATAGTATTACCTGAAAACATATCAAAACTCATAGCATTATTCATCAAACAAACTTGGGTCCATTACCCAAAACTGGGTTCTCCAACTTCTTATGGCCATAACTCTCTAATCGTGAAGAGTTATGTGATGTTCCACATACCACCGGAAATGGCATGAAAAGCACTATCCATCTATGATAGTTTCACTGACATTCATCTCATTATTCCACAAATAAGTATGGGTTCTCTAAGCATACTTCTAGGATAACTCAATCTGCAAAGCGTCTTCCCGTGAGGGATTTCACCATAAAGGGGACCACTTTGGAGTTTATCCATTTGTACTTATTATCAAACATGACAAGACAATAATTAATCATCTTTACATCAAACAAACTTGGGTCTATTGCCCAAACCTTTATGCTACCGAGATTTCTTCAAGGGTTGGCATCAATGACAACCAACCTTAATCAACAATCTACCCGTTTTGCATTGATGGCAACACTCTGATGCAAAACTGAAATTATGTCATGCAATACTGAAGTGATATCACTCATGCTCCCCCTGGAAACATGCCTATGTCCTCTGTATATCTGTGACTATTTCTCCCCCTGGAACCATGCCTCTGTCCTCTGCATCCGATGAATCTCTCCCCCTTTGTCATCAATGGCAAATACATCTTTCCATCCGACGTTGCTCCCCCTTACTGAACTGTCCTCTTTATGGTGCTTCCTCATGTACATCTAAGACATATAAGATAAGCATTCAAAGGCATTCATTTTGGAGTAGAAATAACTCTGAGTCTTTGGCGAAGATACTCAAAGGCTTCCCATGGAAGTGGTTTTGTAAAGATGTCTACCACTTGTTCTTTTGTGCCCACATACTCAACTTTGATGTGTTTTTCTGCAACTTGTTCCTGTAGAAAGTAATACTTAATTGGAATGTGCTTTGTATTGGAGTGCATCAACGAGTTCTTTGAGATACTGACGACACTTGTATTATCACAATAGATTGGAATGGGTTCATCATACTCAACCTTTATATCTATCAAAGTTTGCTTCATCCAAAGAACCCGTGTACAACATGCCACTGCTGCAATATACTCTGCCGCGGCTATAGATAGAGATACTGATGATTGTTTCTTGCTTAGCCATGATACTAAACACTCACCCAAGTAGAATGTTTCTCCACTGGTGCTTCGTCGGTCATAAATACAACCTGCCCAATCTGCTTCTGTGTAGGCAACCAGAGATAAATTCTTTCCTTTTGGATACCATAATCCAAACTCTTTTGTTCCTTTGAGATATCTGAAAATTCTCTTCACTTCTAATACATGTGATTCCTTTGGTGCTGCTTGAAATCATGCCACCTGTCCAACTGCCTGCATTACATTTGGTCTGGATAGTGTCACATATAGTAGGCTGTCAATCATTTACATGTATTGCCTCTGAGCTGTAGACTTTGAATCATCATCTTTGCTTAACTTGAAACTGGTTTGCATGAGAGTGATAACTGGTTTGCAATCTTCCATTCCAAACCTCTTTAACATTTCTCTAATATACTTGGTTTGAGAAATGAAAATTTCTTGGTTCCTTTGATGTATTTGAAGTCCTAGAAAGAAGGATATCTCTCCAAGTAATGACATTTCAAATTCATTCTGCATATCATTTGCAAATTTCTGGGTTAACCTATCATCATCACTACCAAAAATAATATCATCAACATAAACTTCAATTAATAAAATATTACCTTGAATTACCTTGATGTAGAGGTTGATGTCTACACTTCTTTTTTTAAACCCTGCATGATGTAGATACTTATCTAGTCTAGAGTACCATGCTCTAGGAGCCTGTTTTAGACCATACAAGGCCTTCTTTAATTTGCACACATAGTCTGCATTCTCTGACAACTGAAATCCTTCTGGTTGTTCAATGTAGACTTTTTCTTCAAGTTCCCCATTCAGAAAAACTAATTTTACATCCATCTGATACACTTTAATATTTTTGGAGCATGCATAAGCTAAAAGCAATCGGATTGCTTCCATTATAGCAACTGGGGAAAATGTCTCTTCAAAGTCGATTCCTTCAACCTGTGCATATCCTTTACATACCAATCTATCTTTGTTCCTTGTAACATGTCCATCTTCGTTCAATTTATTCCTGTAAACCCACTTTGTGCCGATCACATTCTTATCCTTTGGTCTTGGAACCAATTCTCAAGTGTCATTTTTCTCTATTTGATCCAATTCTTCATCCATAGCCTTGTTCCAAGATTCATCCTTGCCGGCCTCTTCAAAATAGGTTGGTTCAATCATAGATGTGAGTGTTAGGTGTGTTTGTTCTAGTGAACAGATTCTTCTTCTAGTATCAACTCCTGCATCTTTGTTTCCGATAATCTGATTTGAAGGATGATTCTTCTGTACTCGTCTGCTAGGTGTCTTTGGAGACACTTGCTGAACTTGCTCTTATGTTTCTGTCGGATTCTCTTCATCTTCCTCTTCTACTTCTTTTTCATCTTCTGCTTCTTCTTTGAAAGGTTGTTCCATTGATTCATTTTCTTCTTCCTTTGATTCTGGTCCGCCTGTTTCATCAATTGTTACATTGATGCTTTCCAAAACTTTGTTTAATCTTAGATTGTAACACTTGTATGCTTTCATTTTACTTGATTAACCAACAAGTACTCCTTTGTCCACACGAGAGTCAAACTTTCCAATTCTGCCATCTTCTCTTTTTATGTAGCATTTGTTTCCAAAAACTTTGAAGTGCTTCACATTTGCTGGTCTTCCTTTCCATAGCTCATAGGGAGTTTTATCAGTGTTGTTTCTGAGCATTAATCTGTTTTGAATGTGAACTACTATATGCATTGCCTGTGTCCAAAATATATCTGTCAATTTTGGAATCTATTAGCATTGTTCGAGCCATTTCCTGTACTGTCATGTTCTTTCTTTCAACAACTCCATTCTGTTGAGGTGTCCTAGCAACGAAAAATTGTCTTTTTATTCCTTGACTGTTGCAGTAGTCCATAAATTCATTTGAAGTGAACTCTCCTCTATTATCAACTCTCAATAATTTAATTTTTGAATCCATTTCATTTTCAACCATTTCTTTGTAGATCTTAAAGTTTTCAAAATATTTTGACTTATTCTTGAGAAAGCAAACTGCAGTCATTCTTGTATAATCATCAACTGATAACATAAAGTATTTCTCACCTTTTAAACCCTTTGTTGTAGTTGGTCCAACTAAATCAATGTGCACAATTTCCAGTGGTCTTGTCGTTGAATATTCCTTTTGATTTGAACCTGGTCTTTGTTTGCTTTCCTTGTTGGCAATGCTTGCATAAAGTATTGGTTGGTTTCATGATCTGGGGCATTTCTCTGACTACTTCTATTTTGCTGACTTTGACAAGGTTATCAAAATGTATGTGACCCATTCTTCTCTTCCATAGCCAACTTTCATCTTCCTTTCCTAAACAACACTTTTCATTTCCAATTTCACTTAACACATATATGTTGCTTAAAGTTCTTGCAGCTGTAGCAATCAATTTTCCTGAACCTTTTTTTCTTATCTCGCACTTTTGTGAATTGAAAGTAACTTTATGACCTTGGTCACACATTTGAATCACACTTAGAAGATTATGTTTCATATCTTATACTAGTAGAACATTTTTTGCCTTTGTATTCTTGTTCTCAATTCCGATTGTGCCTTTTCCAATGATTTTAGCTGAATCATCATTTCCGAAGGAGATTGATCCATCTCTTTTCTTTCTTAATGTAAGAAACTTGTCTCTATCACATGTCATGTGTTTTGAACAACCACTGTCAACATACCAACCACGTTTCTTCTGCTTATCTTGTAGAGCGAGTGTGCATTCTTCATTGCTATACCGATTCTGCTTTCTTATCCATGTCCTTTTCTGAGGTTCTTGTCTGTGACTATTTTTATTCTGTTGCGGTTCTTGTCTGTGACTGTTTTTATTCTGTTGCGGTTCTCTAGGAGGGATTGTGATTTTGCAATCTTTGGCCATGTGTCCAAAGTTGTTATATTTGTAACATTCCACTTCAGTGCTCAAAGATTCAAACATTTTGTAACTTCTTCTCTGTGTTTCACTAGGCCTTCTTGGATAACCCTTTTGTGTATGACTTTCAAAGTTGTTTATGTTCCCGTTGTTAGCTCTACAATTCATAGATTTATGTCCAAAATTATGACATGCATAATATAAAAAAATATAGTTTGATACCTGAGAGTTGAAGATCTTTTGAAAGGAGGTACTCTAATGAATCCTTCTTCTTCTTGAGGCCTATCTGTCTGATTTTTATTTTGAAATCTGAATCTTTTCGGTGGAGGAGTGTCCTTGTAATCTTCCTTGTATATCTTTCTATCCCCTTTGATTGTTTCTGTATAGCTTTTTGGATATGTTTCTTGCTCTGTTGTTTTGGAGCTTGATCCATTTTTTGTCTGATTGTATCCAAGTCCGGACTTGTCAAGATGAGAATTTTGACTGCTGATAATGTCATCCAAAACTTTTGAGCTATTATGCATATTTTTCTTTTGAATATCCTTTCTTAATGTGACAATCTCTGTTTCCAAATTTCCAATGTTCATGTCCTTTTCTTCTAGCTTTTCTTTGAGTGCTTCTTCAATTCTTTTATCTTCTTCTATTTGAACGTTCAAATTTGTGATTGTTCTAGTTCTTGAGTATCTTTTTTCTTGTCTAGTTCTGCTTATAGTTTCTTGTTTTTATTCTTTTCTCTTCTGATAACTTCTATGGTACACATCAATTCTTCTCGGTAGTCAAATTCTCTCTCTTCAATTTCTTTTTCGACTTCTTCATATTCTTCTTCGTCTTCTTCATATTCTTATTCAAAGTCTTCTTTATCAGAGTCTTCTACTGCCATGAATATAACTTTTCCTGTCTCACTGTCACTGACTTCATATTCATATGATGATGAGATGTCTATTTTGGTGCATAAACTTTTCTTGAAAACTTTCTTTGTAGTTCTTTTTCCTTTATATGTTTGTTTGTCTTTTGAGTAACCTTCATCATTTCTCTTTTTCTTATAGGGACATTTGTTAGCAAACTGACCAATACCATCAAAATTAAAACAAATTAAATGAAGCTTACCTCTATACCTACCATCGATTCTCTTGTTCAGTCTTATGACGAAGTTGACCACTTCTTCATCATCTTCTGAGATGTCACTATTGCTGCTACGTTCTTCTTGTTGCTTTTCCTTTTGCTTTGATCTTTTGGATGCTTTGAAGGCTGCTTCTTTTACATCTGGATTTTCTTGTTCAGTTCTCATTTCATATGCTGTGAAGATTCCATACAGTTCGTCCATGCTTATTGAGTTTAAATATGATATTTCTTCTAGTGCTGATATCTTACGGTCAAATCTCATAGGAAGAGATCTTAGTACATTTTGAACAATTACAGATTCTTCAATTTCTTCTCCCAATCCTATGATTGCATTCACTGTTTCATCGACTCGTAAGAAGTAGACTACAATATTTTCATCTTCCTTCATCTTTATTTGTTCGAACTGACCTCTGTAAGTTTCAAGCTTTGCTGCTTTGACTTTTGAATCTCCTTCATAAATATCTCGAAGCTTGTCCCAAATCTCTTTAATGGATTTACAATGTGCAACTTTGGTGAATACCGTTTCACTGAAACCATTCAAAAGTGCATTTGTGGCTTTGGAATTATTCTGACCGAGTTTCACTACTTTTTAATTTGTTGGTGGAACTGGTGGTGTTGTGTATCCATTTACAATTGATTGTCAAATTTCAAATCCCTATGCTTGTATATATGTCTTCATCCTTATGCTCCAAAAAGCATACTTATGTCCATCAAACTATGGTATTCCATTTTTATACAAGTTTTTGCTCTCCATGATCTACCTTTC
>ML819517.1:110033-131417 GCA_009831015.1 Picea engelmannii
GTGCTCTGATACCACTTGCAAGATACCAGATATACAAAATATGCAGAACAGAAATAAAATGCTAGAAATGACAGAATAACAGTAAAATATCCAGCATAATCTCCACAATAACACGGAAATGATATAAGAACTGCAATAGAAATTAGCACTTAGATTCAGAAATCAATGTTCACAGGCCTCTTCGAGGGGGCAACCTCCAATAGAGCAGCGCTCTGTTACAATAATCTCCAAGCTAGGGTTTTCATACCCTCGACCCTTATTTATACTAAATATGTCTATTAAGAGAAGCATCTAGAAGAAGATCCTTCTAGAAGTGGAAGATTCTATTAGGTCTTCTTACATCCCCCTTATTCTATTTTATTGAAAGGCCTTATTAATATTGACCTTTATTACATCCGAATACATTGATCTACCTATGTGCAAGTTAGGACCTTAAGAGAAGAGCCCATTAGTTGGTTGCTGGGACCCCATCAGGGGTAGAGACAAGACAGTGTTTGACCGAGGTCTTTCACCAGAGAAGAAGAGGATGCTCCATCAGGGGCACTTTGGCTGAGCCAGACCTAGGGGGATTGACCCACTTGCAGTGGAACGTTGGCCCCAGATAACCCAGGATGTCACCAGAAGGCTTGTGATGTCATCATGAGCGTATGGCAGATGGACAGGGTTGTTGGCACGTGTGGCAGCTTGGAAGAGCCCAAGGAGGGCTAACGTCTGGCTTCTGGATGCTGCACTGGCCCCAAAAAGGCCTAATGTCTCCCTGAGGAGGGCTTGACGTCTCACTTTTTGCTCATTTAGGGTTTTAAAAGAAAATTTAATGTAAAAACAATATGATTTTGGTTTAAAGCCTCGTCGACTAATTTTATGACCTAAAATTTAATTGAAGGTCATGATACAATATATATTGAGGAGTTTTATCCTCATTTTGACATAACACAAAACTCACTCTCCTAGTGATATCTGATTTTTTGCGCCCTTGTTGGGTATTTGATCTTTTAAATGAGGCACACTTGTTGAAGGAAGGATTTTCTTGGCATTTTTGGCATTTCTCTTGAAGGAAGGTTTACAACTAGGGTTTGCAATGCTATTTCTTCATGATATGTAAGTATTTTTTCTGCAAAACTTCTTGATTGAATGGTTGTAGTCTTATATTCTTGCCTTTATTATAAACTTTGCTGATTTTAAAACCCTAGGGGACAAACACACAAGTAGGTTGTTGTCTCATGTCCCCTAAAAGAGAAATTCTCAGCCATTGAAGAAGGAAGGAAGAGCCTAGCCATTGCTACACTCTTTTTACCTCTTCCCTTTTGCTAGCCGTGCCTTTTAGGAGTTAAGAAGGAGGAGACATCCCAGGCCTAGGTTATCTACACCTAGGGTCGTCCTGCTTCTAGGGTTTGGTGATAGGGCCTTTCCATTGCAACACTCTCCCTCACCTCACTCTCTTGTCTTGACTTATCTTTTATGCTAACCGTTTTGCCAAGTTTAACCTAAGGAAGGAGGAAAGAGCATGAGGCCTTGCTTAAGCAACACCGGAGTGAGCCTCTTTCCCTTAGGGTTTTGATTCTGGGGCCATGCCATTGCAGTACCTTAGAACCCTTCCCTCTCATCCTTAGCCTTTTATCCCTTCAACTTTGCATCCTCTCTTTAATTGACTCCATTTACCCTTAGGCACTGATCTCAACTCCCCAACGTTGAAGTGATAGTGGTCAAACAACTCTTAAAACTTTTATAATTTGAAACCCTAACTAACTGCTAACCCTAATAGGTCTAACGTCATACTTGGTTATTCCATCTTGACACAACACTTTCTGTTGATAAGCAATTAGATGATGGTTTAAGAGAATTTATTGAGTAAAGGATTGATTAAATATACTATTTGCTACATCATCTCGATATTTATTGATGAATTGATATTGTTCCATTGCTATTATTGATAAACATTGATCTCATCGATATCTATTGTTATAATTGCTCATATATTGATATCAGATAGTTACATGAAGTATTAACCCATTGAAATCATAGCCTGCATATATTGTTTTTCTGTTGTTTTGTTCCGGGCAGGTGTTCTCATTTGGGGCTATACTTCATTATTGGTTGTTTAGCTGGACTATCTGATCTTGGTGGTAACCTGTGAGGAGGAAATTTTACTTTGACCTTTATACCTTAGCCTCTTCAAAACCCCAGGTTACTGGGGACGTCTCCCCTGGGCCTAACCTCCCTGAATAGAAAGAACCTCCCCATTGTGGTGACATTGGGTGGGGTAGATTCCTGTTACGCTAGTTTGGCCTCTATCTTCTAGCCTTTTGACCTAGCTACAAACTGTGCGATAACATTTTGGTGCCGTTACCGGGGAACACTGAGTCAATTCTCCTCAAACGACAAATCTTTTCGGTAAGCCTTGCCTCAAAGACCTTTTCTTACAATCTTACCTGGCGACTCCATTAGGGTGTTTTTCGCTTTTCTTTGGTAGTTTCAAGTAAACTATTTGGCGACTCCACAAACTAAAAGGAGATTCAATAATCCTCCTTTTACTTTTAGAAGGAAGCCTCCCTTAAACTCTCTTGTTGTCAAATCACTTTTCGGGAAGAGCCTTCCTTTAAGAATGATGTCTACCTCTCAGACCGCTACAATGAACCCAACCAACAATCAAAGACAACGGTCATCTTCCCTTTTCAATCCGTTAGACATGTCAGCCATACCGGGCTACCCTAGGCAGATGCCACCCAAGTATGAGAAGTGGTTGCCTAAATTCACCGGTACTGATGCAATCAGTGTCGAAGAGCATATGAGCAACTTTTGGGCATTCTTTTAGCTTCACCCCATCAATGATGATGCTGAAGACTTGGTCATGAAGTTGTTCTCCACTACTCTCTATGATGCCTCAAGGCGCTGGTACCTAAGCCTCCCTGATGGAAGCATCAAGACTATGGATAGACTTGAAGAGGCCTTTCTCAAAAGATGGAGTATCAAAGAAGACCCTAATATGCTTCTCACACGACTAAATAGCCTTGCTAAGTATGAAAATGAGTCCATTCAGGAGTTTCACACCAGATTCGAGACATTGCTATAAAGAATTCTCGCAAGCCATCACCCGAAAGATGATTACCTTGTCCATATTTACACCAGATCTTTCAATGGCCAACTAGGGTATCTTCTTAGAGACAAAACCCCCCAGTCCATTCAAGAATCCCAAGAGCTCGCCACCAAGATAGAAGGGAACCTCCTTTCATCTAAAATTGAGCCTTTTGCTAACCCGAGGGGGAGAATAGACACCAAGTAGAAAATAGTACACAATGCTGAGCCTACTTCAGATCTATGTACCAGTATCAACAAACTACAAGCCTCCATGGATGACATCATAAATAATCAAGAAGAAATGATGAGCGGGATTGTCAGACTTGAAAAATCCCAGATCCAAGCACCCAGGGCCCTATTCAAAGGACAATTCCAGAAAGGGAACCAATTTTACAAGCCAAAGAATGAGCACGAAGTTCCAAATACCTTGGCCCCTACAAACGTTGTTGATGAAAATCCTTGGTGCCTGGAGTGCAGTGAAGCACATTGGGAGCATGAATGTCCTTATAACGCTGGCCATCAACAAGTCAACAACATGGATTGCTTCATGTGATTCCCTCAGATAAATATCACATATATAGAACATCAAGAAGTTGTAAGGGAAGCAACCAGAGAAGCAAGGATGGCGGTAATAAGCAACCTAGATCAAGAATCACCAGAAAAGCTAAAGAAACAAGAAGTTCAAGTATACAGAAGGAAGAACTCGAAACAACCTGCTGCTGATCAAGCAAAGCCCCTGCCCATGGAGATACTTCTTCCTGAGACATCCAAGGCTGGTAAGGTTGACCTAAATTTTGACTTCGAAGGGGTATTATCAAAGATGCATGTGAATGTCCCCCTAAGAGAAGCAATCAAGATCTCATCTATCAAGGAACGCTTTGATACTTTCTTTTTGAGATCAGATGAACCTATGGACCCCCATATTATGTTGCAAGCTGACCATTTCAGGGTCCAATATGGTGAAAACCCTCCTTTCTTCATGACTTTGACAATGAATGACAAAAATCTCAATAATTACATGCTAGATACAGGTGCTAGTGCCAACATGATGTCACTTAAAGTCATGCAACAAGTGGGTTTGAAGGTCACTAGGCCTTACAGGAATGTGTGTGGTTTCGAATCTAAAGCAATACCCATGCATGGGGTGGTTGAAAATGTTGAAGTACGCCTGAAGGAGTATCCAGAGAAGACAACCCACATTGACATTGTGGTGGTTTATGTCCCAGATGTGTGGGGAATGTTGTTATCTAGGAAGTTTGGTGTGATGATAGGAAGTTCCCTTGAGATGGAACTCACTTTTTTGCGATTACCTTTGAAAGATGGAACAGTGGGATGTCTACTCAATGTGCCAATAACTGGGGACCATGTGCAGGCTATTGTTCATCACGTCAATAATGACAAAACGCAGAACGATATGATACAAACTCTTCAGAAATATTCTCCAGAAGACATGCCCTTTGCAACCGAGGAAGACTTTGATCGGATTGAATGGCCCAAGAAAGAAGAATACCAACAACTCCTAGATGAATTCAAGAACAAAGAAGTTGGGACAGTGAAGCTATTAAAGAAAAATGAAAATGATGTACAAATCCGCCTATCCCAACAAGAAGTCTTTACAACAGAAGCCCACCCGCCTCCCACAGTACAATACACCAGGGTTGTTCAAGGAACGACCAAATACAAAGTCATAAAGTATAAGGAGGGATATATGGTATGGATGTGGGATACTCAGAAAGGAGAGCCAACCAATGTAAGAGGAAGCACGCAACCATGGCTCAGGCCCTTCAAAGTTGGAATGGAATCGGTTGATAACTCATACTACTTGTCCACTTTGGAAGGAAGAAGGCACCCATTACCTATCAACGAGAACCTCCTTAAACCCCACCAAGGTGGGGGGACCTGAATTCATAGGTAAGTGAAGGTAAGTAGGCATTTTCGTGTATTATACCATCTGCAGTTCATGTTAGTTTTCTTCTACATTTGCATATTGATTGTTTTATTTCAGTTATATATATATTTATCTATATATGCGAGGTGGCAATACCAATCCATATTTTTTATTGATGCCCCTATAGAGTTGAGCAGGTCTACAAGTTATGCCAGAGATGCTAAGGTTCTCATGCGCTCTACGGTGAGCACATGTCCTCGAGTTGGAGCTAGATGTTATCCCTGATTTCTAAGGATAACTAGGAGATCATGTGTCAAGGCCCACAGGTCCTAGACATGGAGTACCGAGAGAAAGATTGACCTGAGTATGGCCTTCGAGGGCCCATCCTTTTCTTCTTTCGTCAAATTCGTCTTGTCAGCAGCAGTAACATCCATCACCATCGTCTTGGTCTTGTATCGGAGAAGGCTCTTGTTCCATGAGGTAATTGGTCCAGGTATCATGGTATGTGTCACTTTTGATCGTTATAACCTTTAGATATATGCATCTTACTCCTTTTATCTCTAAAAACTGCTTGGATATAATATTAACCCACTTGACCATGATTGGGGGGATTGACAGGGTGCCCTAGCAAGCCCGTACTCATAGGTTTTGGTTTGCCACTGGGGGGATTTCTGAAGAGCCATCGTTCGCTCCCATCATATCATCACTCTTTCAATTTTGTCTCCCACTCATCTGTCCCATTCCCTAGTCCGGGCATTAGGATGATTTGTTGGTAGGGTTGCACCTTATCTTGTGGGAAGAAGGGGCTAAAGGCCTAGAAGGTAAAAGTAGATGGTAAAAGATAAAATCCATACAAATGAAACCTCGAGATGCCTCGCCCAGGGATCATTGAGAAGGTAATAAAAAGCCTCTCAGTAAGAAACAAGAGGGACCTGAAGAAAAATAACAAAAACAAGACCTAGCCAAGAGGATAGGGGGTCTCATCATGAGACAACCTATTATGTTCATGGGTACCTAACAGCATGACATTGCCACTATCTGGTTACCATGCCAGGGTAGTGACCTTTGGTTGCATGGACAAGGGAAAGGGGGTCTCATCACGAGCCAACCTTATCATCTCTGTGAAAGTGCTTGTGGGTAACACTGTCAGCTTTGGTCACCACACCAAGGCAGTGTCCTCTAGTTAGTCCTTGAAATAAAGAAAAGAAAAGAATAAAGGTAAGAAAGGGCTTGGAAAAAATTGCATCCGTGACCGATACAACTCGCCTTCTACAAAGGCACCCACAAGTAATATCATGCATCCCTGGCTCTCACTCTACCCATATGTCTGGACATCCCTTATCCACACCACCTCATTTTACATGTCTTGGATGATACCCCTTGGAGACTTTCCTTTCCTTATGGATACTAGCCCAATAGGATGTCTTGTCCTTTTCTTCAGCCTTGCATTGTAGGTCTTTGTAATGTCTTTGAGATATTGGATGATATATCAAGGTTTTTATGCATATTTTTGATAATATTAATGATGAAACATGGTTAACATTGCTATGATCCCTGTGACTAATGAGCCCACAGATGGCGAAGTTTTTGATGTGCAGGACCATGCCCGACGGACAGGTACCATTTGGACCGATACACATGGGGAGATGATTAGTTCGGACCTCCATGGGGCTAAAGAGCCCATCAATTGGTTGATGGGACCCCATCAAGGGCTGAGACATGACAGTGTTTGACTGAGGTCTTGCACCGGAGAAGAAGAGGACGCTCCATCGGGGGCACTTTGGCTGAGCCAGACCTAGGGGGATTGACCCACTTGCAGTGGAACGTTGGCCCCAGATGACCCAGGACGTCACCAGCAGGCTTGTGACATCATTATGAGCGTATGGTAGATGGATAGGGTTGGAAGAGCCCAAGGAGGGCTAGCATCTGGCTAGTTTTATCCTCATTTTGACATAACACAAAACTCACTCTCCTAGTGAGATCTGATTTTTTGTGCCCTTGTTGGGTATTTGATCTTTTAAATGAGGCGCACTTGTTGAAGGAAGGATTTTCTTGGCATTTTTGGCATTTCTCTTGAAGGAAGGTTTACAACTAGGGTTTGCAATGCTATTTCTTCATGATATGTAAGTATTTTTTCTGCAAAACTTCTTGATTGAATGGTTGTAGTCTTATATTCTTGCATTTATTATAAACTTTGTTGATTTTAAAACCCTAGGGGACAAACACACAAGTAGGTTGTTGTCTCATGTCCCCTAAAAGAGAAATTCTCAGCCATTGAAGAAGGAAGGAAGAGCCTAGCCATTGCTACACTCTTTTCACCTCTTCCCTTGTGCTAGCCGTGCCTTTTAAGAGTTAAGAAGGAGGAGACGTCTCAGGCCCAGGTTATCTACACCTAGGGTCGTCCTACTTCTAGGGTTTGGTGATAGGGCCTTGCCATTGCAACACTCTCCCTCACCTCACTCTCTTGTCTTGACTTATCTTTTATGCTAGCCATTTTGCCAAGTTTAACCTAAGGAAGGAGTAAAGAGCACGAGGCCTTGCTTAAGCAACACCAGAGTGAGCCTCTTTCCCCTAGGGTTTTGATTTTGGGGCCCTACCATTGCATCACCTTAGAACCCTTCCCTCTCATCCTTAACCTTTTAACCCTTCAACTTTGCGTCCTCTCTTTAATTGACTCCATTTACCCTTAGGCATTGATCTCAACTCCCCAACGTTGAAGTGATAGTGGTCAAACAACTCTTAAAACTTTTATAATTTGAAACCCTAACTAACTACTAACCCTAATAGGGCTAACGTCATACTTGGTTATTCCATCTTGACGCAACACTTTCTGTTGATAAGCAATTAGATGATGGTTTAAGAGAATTTATTGAATAAAGGATTGATTAAATATACTGTTTGCTACATCATCTCGATATTTATTGATGAATTGATATTGTTCCATTGCTATTATTGATAAACATTAATCTCATCGATATCTATTGTTATAATTGCTCATATATTGATATCAGATAGTTACATGAAGTACTAACCCATTGAAATTATAGCCTGCATATATTGTTTTGTTGTTGTTTTGTTCCGAGCAGGTGTTCTCATTTGGGGCTATACTTCATTATTGGTTGTTTAGCCGGACTATCTGACCTTGGTGGTAACCTGTGAGGAGGAACTTTTACTTTAACCTTTATACCTTAGCCTCTTCAAAACCCCAGGTTACCGGGGACGTCTCCCCTGGGCCTAACCTCCCTGAATAGAAAGAACCTCCCCATTGTGGTGACATTGGGTGGGGTAGGTTCCTGTTACGCCAGTTTGGCCTTTATCTTCTAGCCTTTTGACCTAGCTACAAACTGTGCGATAACAGGTCCATTACCTAAACGTTTTTGCTACCGGGCTTTCTTCAAGGGTTGACATCAATAACAACCAACCTTAATCAATAATATATGTGTGTGTGTGTGTGTATTTACCTCTAAATAAGTATTTCACAAAATTTAGGGTCACGTTTGTTGAGCCCTAACCGCCGCTAACAAATAGTCAAGAGTATAAAAGGGAGTTTTATTATAAGTCAAAACATAAGGTACTCTTTATAAAGTATAAGGTGATTATATATATATATATATATATATATATATATATATATTCTAAGAGGAGAACATTATCATTAAAGAGGAGAGCCCCTTTTACATTTATCATTTGTTGAAAAATAAGAAGTGAACTATGACATCTACAAAGAATACATTTTCGACAAAATGTCCCTATTATGCCAAAGAGGAAGAGTATGAAAGGGGCCTTATTAATGGAGCTCACCCTTTTCCATATTGTAAAAAGATTTTTATTTTAGTATAAAATCAAGGTGACACCCATTGGGAAGTGAAAATAAAAGAATTAGAAAACTAAATAATTCATTATCAACAACACAACAAAAATTTAAAATTTCAAGTTGGGTTGTAGCAAATGCTAAAAAAACAAGAAGAGAGACAAAAAAAAATCTTGAGGAAAAATTACAGGAAAAAGACAATGACATTTCTTACTTAAAAGATCATAACCAAAATTTATTGGTACAACTCAATGAGTCAAAATATAAGAAGCATAGGGATCATAAGTTAGAACTAGATAATCATGATCTCCTTCAGAAATTATCAGTGAAGGATGAAGAGAATGGTCGTTTAAAGAACCATAATCAAAGCTTGGTTGAACAAATCAAGAAGTTGAAGAACGATAATAAATTAGGCCAAAAAAAAGAAGAAACCTCACATTTAAAAAACCTTAATCAAAGATTATTGGAACAGATCAAAATGTTGAAAGAGGAAGAATCAGAGAAGGAAGAGAAGAACAAAGTCGACAAAGTAGAAAAGGAAGAAAACTCATGCCTAAAAATCCATAATCAAAGTTTACTCACCCAGATTAAGAAGATAAAGAGTGATAAGAAGACGATACAAGACAAGTTAGAACAACTTATCAATAAAGAATCATTGGTAGATAAAGAAACAATGACTGAACCTATGGAACTACAAAAGTCTTCAAATGGAAAAAACTTGATGGTGGATAAAGCAATTAACACATACCCAATTAACCTTACATCTCAAAGGGATTCAATGGATGTAAAGATGTCTTAACATGTCGAAGTAGAAACAAGCCAGGGCTATGAAGAAGACTCAATTCCAAGTGTTAATCAAGAAGAAGCTACAAGTACACGAAGTAAAGATCGGGTTGCAGGGATGCCTTATAGACATCCTAATCACAAAAATTGATACTTCAACCAATCAATGTATCCACATAAACAAATGAAAAATATATAAAAAATTATTACCTCCATTACAAATGATGCTCAAGGTAGAAGTTATCATGGGAGTCAAAATACATCAAATTGTCTACAAGAACCCCATAAAAGCCCCATTGTGCAGAAGATCGATTTAAGGTGGGAAAACTCCCTTACAATTTGATGGTTGTACACAACGTTTAGAAGATCCTATCATTTCAAGTCCTCGACGATCACTAATTTAGGAATAAATAATAAGGAGATGATATTACAAGCCAGAGTAAGAGATAAATCTTCCATAAGTATGATTTGAGGACAAAGTATTTTTAAGGGCAAGGTAATGTTATGACCACAATATATATAGAAATAGATATAATTAATAATAATTAAATATAATAATTAAACACATCATAAATCAAAATTCATGTCTTATCTAAAGGACGTATATCTATTCATGAAAGAGAATCCCCTATGAGGATATATAGACGAGCCCTCATTTTCAATTTAATCATCTCATTTTTTCATATACATTTATATATATTATTTATTGTCCTTATGTATATCTTTATATTCCAAGTATTTTGGATATTTACATAGTAAACCAGGTTGGTTCACCACAGAAAAAGGGTGTAGATCATCGATATTTCCAATTCTGATTGCATCTTGGCCATGAAGTACAAGGTCCTGCTCCTCAGGTACAACTCACGCAGGTGTTCAGGGAGTATCTCGATGCTTCAATTCCTTAAAGTGAAAACAATCCCATATGGGTTGTTTGCACATGCCACAAGTACTCACTTGGTTGCAACATCACAGTCTCCAATAACCATCTCTAGTACGACTGATCCACAATATCCATCTCCGTGTTGATCTCATTTTACCATCACTTCATGCTTTTCCTTCAAGCCATCCCCTCCATTAACTTATTTATTCCCTCCTTCATCCCCTTCCCCACCATCTCTCTCTCTCATATATATATATATATATATATATATATCGACTCTCGCCATGTAGTAATTATCTCTCAGCTCCGTTCAAAACTTCATTTCCCATGCGATTCTATCACTTCTCTCCCATGGCGTGGCTAAGGTGACTCTTTATAATATTTTATCATAGGTTTGATCGAGAAAAAAATAGACTCCACTATAGTCTTCAAGTAGGTGGCTCATATGTCAACCCCTGATCGTTCGAGGTTCATCCAAATATTGTCCCCCCAGTATCAACTTAGTACCCCACAGCTTCCTGAATCATGTTTTCTACTCAAGGCCACTCCCCCTTACTCTAAGCCAAGAGTTGCTTCTATTTTGCTATAATTCATCCACTTTGTTGATAGGAAGAGGCCCTACTCATGGGATCGTCGGGAGCCCTCCCCTCATCTATCCTCTTCGCTCCTCATTCTGAAGCCACGAGGCTGAGACAATTTCCCCTCTTTCATCCTGTTGGTACTACCTCTACTCTGCTATATCCTCTTCGCTCCACAACCCCTCTCGAATTCGAGTGATCGTGGCATTCGACTCGGTTTGGTTACCCCATATAAAAAATAACAACAAATAATGATGCTCTCTCTTGAGAGAACCTCACTTCTCTTCATTGGTTGGTTCTTGTTGGGGGACATTAAACAGATCCCTCATTCAGCTCCACAAGCATTGACGAAGGTTCCAACTCGAGCAACTTACCACCTCATAGCTTGGGATTAAAGGACAATGATCTAGTCTTACTCCAACTATCCACCTTTAGAAATTCAGTAGTTGGATCGAGGACGAGCCGAATAATAGTGGTGGGGGCCTATTGGCACCCAAAGTTTTGGGTTCAGTTTTTTGCATGCAGACAAACGAATTTGTGCGCGCTCATTACATAATTTTACACGCGCCTAGGGAAATACGCGAGGAATGACATAGAGTGTGCACCAGACCAAGTTTTATCAGTTTTGTGCCACGCTTAAAGACTACCAAGTACACATCGGTCCGAGTTTTGTGAGTTGTGCAAGAAAAAAAGAAGATGCCTACCGGAAGAAAGAAAGTAATCATCAATAAGTATCCCCAAAAGATTACTTCCAACAACATACAAAGATGTGGGACAACCACATAATGAGCTATCTAGGCAGTTAATATTGCCCTTGATGCACATAGGAAGACACTAGAGGCATGCGAGGCATTTTGATCTGAAAAATGAGTGGAGCATAGTAGAAAGAGACAACGCTCCCCAACAGAGAAATATATAAAAGGAAGTTCTAACATCAGAAATAAAGCTAGCTAGTTAGTGGTTTTAATGAGTCTATTGAGTCTCCAATATTGATCTCACTATGAGCTTGTTGTAATATTGTAATGCTTTGAATAAAATCATGTGTCTATAATATGTCTGAGTTTTGAGTCAAGGTACATGGCGCAACATGTTGTAACTTTGACGTTTCATATAGCAAAGACATGAAGTAACTCATGTGTTTAAACCTCCATCCCTATCACAAGACATTATGGTGTCTGTGATCCTCTCTGCATCTCGGGTGAGACCTTCCTCGGCCTTGGATGAGGATTGATATGTCAGTGCTTTAGAGTTTTTATTTGATAGCTCCAGACGAACCCTAGGTCTAAAAATCCTTGGTGTTAAGAAGGATGGGACACGCGCAAGTGTGGACCGAAAACACCCAACAAATGGTTCTATTGCCATAGAAATTCATGTCTTTTCTATATAAAACCTCAGAGTTACAACATGATGTGCCATTTTCATTGACTCAAAACTTAGAAATATCATAGACACAAGATTATATTCAAAGCATTAAAATATTACAATAGGCTCTGAGTGAGCTCAATACTGGAAAATCAATAGGCTCGCTAAAACCACTAACTAGCTAGCTCTATTTCTAATGTTATAGCTTCCTTTTATAACTTTTTCTACTAAGGAACATTGTCTCTTTCTAATCTGCTTCACTATTTTGTCTGATCAAACTTCCTCACACGCCTCTAGTGTTTGTCAGTGTTCCACACAGACTTCCTGGATCAAGGGAAATCTTAACCGCGTCGGACAATATTATGACTGAGAAATTTATGAAAATACTTGGAATAGAGATTACACGACCTTATCAAAACACGTGTAGTATTGACTCAAGGACTATCCCAATCTACAAAATTATTGAATGCTTAGAGGTGTGTCTAGAATAGTTTTAGAACA
Organism: Picea engelmannii; assembly: GCA_009831015.1. Lineage (NCBI taxonomy): Eukaryota > Viridiplantae > Streptophyta > Pinopsida > Pinales > Pinaceae > Picea > Picea engelmannii. The sequence continues at coordinate 122,912 of ML819517.1, forward strand.
TATTTTTCCAAATGGATACTGGGGCTATCGACACACCAGACTTGTGGGGATTATTATTGTCAAAAGAATGGATCACTAATTTGGGAGGAAGAATTCATGAATATTTTTCTTATGCCAACATTCCAACCCCGGATGGTGATCTCTTTGTCTTACACCATGAAGCTGCTATTACAGAACAAATTAAAGACCAGAATATTCTGTCACATCAAGTCCTAATCATGGATGGAGAAATTGACAACACTTGTGTCTTGTCAAACTCTATTTTTTGAGATGAAGAAAAAATGGATGGATTAATTCAATTGTGCACATTCAAGTTCAAGATCAGGTGTTGGAGTAGTTTTGATATCACCTAATAAAGAAGCTACCTTTTCCTCATACTGGCTTGAATTCGATTCAATAAAAAATAGTGTTGAATACGAGGCCCTCATTCTAGGGATAAATATTACGATTGACATGAATATAAAATTTTTGCACGTAAGTGGGGATCCAGATTTAATTATTTCTCAAGTTAAGAGATATTTTGTTTCCTATAACCCAAGGTTGAAACAATAAAGAGATGCCATCTGGGATGCTATAAACCACTTTGATGATTTCTCAATTGAGGTCATTCCTAGAGAAAGAAACTATATGGCAGATGCCTTGGCTATATCCACTTCCACTTTACAACCTTGTGAAGAGATTTCTCCTTACAAGGTGGAGATCAACTTTAGACCCTCCATCCCTGATAATTTGGAGCACTGGTAAGTTTTTGATGATGAGAATTAGATTTTGCATTTTCTTCAGAATGAGGGTGAGTTCTTAGAAACTCAAATAAACTTACTAGCAAAAGAAATAGAAGTTAAAGTTATAGAATTACCTGATGATTCCTTGCCAAAGGGATTGAATCCTCTAGAATGAATGTTTGATAGAAATGACATGTACGAAGGAAAATCAACAAATGACCAAGATGATGAAGTCATGGAGTGTAACATTGGCACTAAATCATCCCCTAGGATAGTTTAAATTGGAAAAGGGATGACCCTTGCTAATAGAAAAGAGTTTCTTACTCTTATTAGAGAATTTAAGAATGTTTTTGCTTGGTCATATGGAGATCTGAAAGCTTACCAAGAAGATGTCATTCAACATGTCATTCCCCTCAAAGAAGGTGTAAAACCTTTCAGGCATAAATTTAGACAAATCAACCCAAAAATTGTGCCCTAGGTTCAGAAAGAATTACAGAAAATGGAGGAAGTAGGGATAATTGAACCTATCAGGTATTTATCTTGGGTGTCCAACCCTGTAATCATTTGTAAAAATACTGGCAACATCAGATTGTGTGTTGATTTTAGAAATCTAAATCAAACATCACTTAAGGATAATTACCCATTACGAAACATGGAGCATCTATTGCAAAGGGTCACTGGAGCAGAAATGATGTCCATGTTGGATGGATTTTCGAGATACATTCAAGTCTCGGTTAATAAAGATGATCAACTTAAAACTCCGTTCACAACTCCATGGGGAACACATAAGTATTTGAGGATGCCTTTTGGACTAACCAATGTTGGACCCAATTTCTAACGTGTCATGGACTACTCTTTCAAGGATTTGAGTGGAAAGCTTATAGAAATCTATCAGGACAATTTGATGACCATCTCCAAGAAGAGAACCCAACATATTCAACACTTACGAATAATCTTCGAAAGATATAGGGAGTATGGTATTTCTCTCAACCCCAAGGAATCAATTTTTGGTGTGGATAAAGGGAATTTTTTGGGGCATATCATTTCTAAGGGAAAAATCTCAATTGATCCTTCAAGGGTTGAAGTAATCGAAAAACCCCTCCTCCCCAAAGACAAGAAGGCATTTCAATCTTTCTTTGGAAAGATTAATTTCATAAGAAGGTTGATTCCGAACTTCACTGAAATTATTAAACGATTGAATCATTTATTAAAAAGGGATGTTCATTTCGAATGGGACAACGATGGTAAAAGGGCCTTTCAATGTATTAAGGAATAAATAACAATCGCGCATGTCTTAGTAAGCCGATATTTTACGAAAGACTTCATGATTTTCTGCTTCACCTCAAAGGATGCCATTGCGGGAGTCCTCTTACAAAAAAATGACGAAGGAGGTGAATAACCAATTGATTTTATGAGAAAGGTGCTAAGGGACTCATAACTGAACTATACAATCACTGAGAAACATGCMTATGCTCTTGTCAAGTCTCTRAAGCACTTCAAGACTTATGCCAGGTACAACAAGATTAGAGCCTTTGTTCCTTATCTGGAAGTAAAGGACATATTGTCTCAACAAGATTATATTGGTTCAAGGGGAAAGTGGGTGTCACAAATATAAGAATATTACCTAGAAATGAAACCAACCAAAATAAACAAAGGGAATGGATTGGCGAAAATGTTGGCCGAACGTAATGAAGAAGCTATCGAAATGGATATAATGGGGAAGATTAATGTTGTTGTAAGTGAACTTGAGGAGGATGAATGTTATTTAGATATCATTTATTATTTGAAGAATCTTACATGCCCTAATAATTTGGTGGATCATAAGAGAAGAGCTCTAAGTCTCAAATCCATGAAGTATTGCTTAACACAAGATGGTCTTGGGTGGAGGAATCTTGATGGGGTGATTCTTAGATGTGTAAATAAAAAGGAAGCATATAAGTTGTTTTTAGAGTTTCATTCAGGACACTGTGGGGGCCATTTTTATTCCCACACCATGACCCATAAAATCCGAAGGGTAGGTTATTATTGGACTACCATCTTTTTCGACCTGCACTAATATGTTAGATCTTGTCAGCCATGCCAATGTTTTTAGGAAAACAAAGATTACCTGCCCTTCCTTTGAAACCAATGGTGGTTGAGGCACATTTTCAATAGCGGGGGCTAGATTTTATTGGTGAATATAAGGAAAATAACAATAATTTCCGATGGGTCTTAACTGCTAAAAATTATTTCACCCGATGGGTAGAAGTCATCCCAACAAAAAGGGAAACAAAAGAAGTGGTAATGAATTTCCTTGAAGAAAGAATAATTACTAGGTTTGGCATCCCTGCCAAGATCACCACTAATAACACCAAGGATTTCAGTTTGAAAGCATTGAATGAGTTTTGTTTCAAGTATGGTATTATATTATCACATTCCTAAAACTATTACCCTCAACTAATTGGATTAGCAACATCCAACAACAAGAACATCATGAACATGGTAAAGAAGATCATTGGAGATAATAAAAAAGTTGGGATGGAAAAATTAAATATGCTCTATGGGAAGATCACTCAACAACCAAGACTTTCACCATGAAAACCCCTTTTGAATTAGTTTATGGGATGGAGGCAAAGATACCCATAAGTCTCTAGATTCCAACTTTGTAGATAACTCAACATTTCGCTATCGATAAAGAAGCTTTACAAGGAAGGATTTATCAACTTATAGAATTGGATGAGTCTAGAAGAATGGATTTTAATCAAATATAAAGAAATTGTTGATTAATTGAGTTGGTTGTCATTGATGTCAACCCTTGAAGCAAGTCTGGTAGCAAATTCCGGTAGCCCCAACAATATGATTAAGGGACTTCAATTTGATTGATGTATAATGGTATGAAGTTTGATATATTTGTAGGTAAGACTATTATAGATGGATAGTACATATCATGCCATTTTTGGTAATATGTGGAACGTCACATAACTCACGATTAGAGAATTATGGCCTGGTGAAGTGGAGAACCCTCATGAGTTATCTAGAAGGTCAAAGAAGTCAAGTTAATTCTAGAAGCTCCTAGAATAAGTTGACTAGTCAAGTGGGTGAAACTAGGAGTTAATCATGGTTTAAGTTGTTGCAATAAGAAAATAATTAAAAATAATTTAGTTGCAACTAGAAGTGAAGAATTTATTATTTGTATCAAAGTCATTTAAAAGTGGACAAGTGGTTAAAAGTGAGTTATCCCTAAAAGAAGGAAAGTGGGTTAAGTTGGTTAAAAGGTAACCCCTTGAAGAAGCTACATGGAAGTATAAATAAGAGAGAAAGGCTCTCCCATTAGCACTTATTGAATATCATTGAATATCTATTTTGTGAAAGGTTATTTGGGAAGGTATTATTGATAGAGAAAACCACGGTAGAAAAAGTGCAGCAACAAAAGTGCGGCAGAAAAATCACGGAAAGAAAAGTGTGGCAGGAACAATGCGGCAAAAAAAGTGTGGCAGAAAAATCGCGGGAAAAAAAATACGACAGAAAAATCGCGGCAGCAGATTCGTGACAGTAGAATCGTGGAAACAAAACGCTACAAGAAGAAAAAAGGTATGGTTTTCATATGTGTAGTGTTGAATTTATGAATTTGGTTAAGGGTTTTCCTTGTAAATCTGTTGGATGCCCTCTTGGAAGTTTAGGGCTTGTTGTAGAGTTGATCTGAGATAGTTCCACTGAAGTTTAGTATTGGTTCATTTTTGAGTGCTTTTGGTTGAGGTATGTTGTTGAAGTTATTGGTACAGATATGTTGACGTTTCAATAGACAAGGTTAAGCATGAAGTTCATTCCATTTTAGCATTTAACTTAACCATAACCAATAATGTTGCAGCAACCAAGATCACAAGAAGAAACACCATGCACAAGAACACAAGAAGTATCTTCGGAAACCCTTCTCAACAACGGAATAAAACCCAGCCAAATCCTTTGCTATATTCTTCAAGAGAAAGACCTTCACCACCAAGAAAACCTAGCACACAAGAGGGTGATTGCAAACCCTAGAAGACTAGCGCCCAAGAGAGGCACACACTTTTCCCAAGTATATGTACTTGCTGAAATTTCCAAACTCACACAAAAGATATGATTCCTTAATGGGAAATTTACCTTTACTTATATTAGACTTGTCATGTCAATAGAAGTGTCTATTAGCACAACAGGGTCGACCTCTCTATCTCATAACTAAATTAATATTAACCAGATTAATTATCTTTTACATTAATTATCAATTACATTAAGGTGGGGCCGACCTGTACCCTTTACATTACAATTAGGGTTACATGCATGTCTGACTCTTGAAAAATATAGCAAGGGATCTCATACAACCACTAGTGCTCAACCACTAGTGCTCAACCACTAGGGGCACATCCATAGGGATGCCCATATCTTTGGCTCACTGCATTACACAGAAGAACAACTTCTCACTAGTGCTCAACCACTAGGATCATGTTCACCTGTGCTTGTCCACATGCACGCCCACTCAAAAGATCTTATTTCACACTACACTACACATGAGAGTCATATGGAGTTTCTCATCCACTCTCTTCTCATAGGAGGCTAATACATCATCTTCATCTCTGTCTCATGATGATGCACCCAACACTTTGGGATTTCACACATTCACCTTGTGCTAAGCCACAGACACACCCAACTCTGTAGATCTCCTTTCTCACTGTGTTACACATGAGAATCATTTGGAGTTCTTCTCAAATCTCTGTAAGGATGCGGTCATCTCTGCATTATATCTCTATCTCAGATAATAACTGCACACCCCTCTTAGGGGCTCTCTCTCAGGTTTGTGTCCCAGAGAATGTCTCAAGTAGCTGTAATCATCAACACTCCCTCTCAGTTAGGGAGACATTCTTCATCATGCCAAGTCTCACACAGATGTACTTTGAAATTTGTCTTGGTTGTAGTTATCAACGCTCCCTCTCAACTAGGGAGGTATCCTTCACCAAGTTAATTTGGTGAATATGTCTGCAATCTGCTCATGTGTAGGAAGGTACTACTTGTGTACTTATTTTCCTCTTCATCATGTCTATGATATAATGATATTTTATCTCAACATGTTTCGATCTATTATGAAACATTGGGTTCTCAAAGAGCTTTACATACAACTATGGTTATCATCATAAGATCCATATAATGATAAAGTAAATCTGTCAGAAGCTTGTGAAGCTATATTGCTTCACACACTCGATGCTACATACTCTGCTTCCATGGTACTCAAGGCCACATAGTTTTGTTTCCTCCTGCATCAGGAAATCATGGCAATCTTCATGGTAAGGCAATAACCAGATGTTCTCTTTTGGTCCACTGTACTCTTTGCTCAATATGTATAAAAATATCCCTGCAAACACATTTTCACAATTGGAAGCATATCTCCGGCCATATCTAACTGTGCCTCGTGTGTATCTCAATACCTGCTTTACTGTTATCCTGTGAATCTGTCTTGGCTGGATCATGCATTGACCAAGAATATTCACTGCATAGCATGAATCAGGTTTGGTGTTAACCATATACATCAATGATCCAATCAGTTGTGGATCAATCTCGTCTGAATCATCATCATTCATTTTTCTTCAAATCCATCATGGTGGTTTTGCATTCTATCATATTGGACTTCTTTAATATTCCCATTGTGTATTTCCCTTGGCTCAGGAAAAATATCATTGGTTCTCTGTCATACTTCCAAGAAGTAGTGCATTGTACTTATATCCTTCATCATAATTCAAGGCTTACTTGTATTAAACAATAAGGATTTCTGAATAAGTCATCAAAATCAGGGTCTAGTCACCAACACTGTAATAATATAGGTTTGGATTAGCAACACTTTTGCTGAAACCCAAACTCATCAAGAATCCATCCATCTGATATAGTTTCCAACTCATGTATGGTAGTATGGATGGAAGTGTATCGAGCTTATTGGATCAAGTGTCACATCATAGAAAACTCCCTCTGTTTGTGAGAATATTCTGGCCATAAATCTTGCTTTGTATTTCTTGACACTTCCATCATATGCATGCTTGATATTATAGATACACATGGAAGTCACCACATAATTCCCTTCTGGTCTCTAAATAATATCTTATACATCATTCTTTAATATATACTGGTATTCTTCTGTTATGGTATCTTGCCATACTTGTTCTCTTGTTGCTTCTTCAAGGAGGTTCAGAATAATGAAGTGGCTCATGACTGAAGGGTAGTTTTGAAAAACTGTTTTTTTGTTTCTTTCTCAAGGTGTCCTTTGAGGGACTTCTATGTTTCTTTGTCTTCTAACAGATTTTTGTCGACCCTGGGAATGCCTTTTATGCCCTATTGTAATATGTTTGGTCATATCAATTGGAGTAGCTGAATTTGTTTGAATACTGTTTATTTTCCTCTGAACTATTGAGGATATTAACTCTTTATTTATTTTATTTTGTTTTGACTCCATCTGAGTCAAGTAACTTTCTTTTAAGTCTAAAGTAAGGGAATCTTCTTTTATTTCTTGTAAGATTTTTTCAGACTTGTCTCTCACAAAGGTTAGAAGTGATGATCCAAAAATGAAATTAGGGTTTGTCTATTTATATGAGACAACCCTAACAGATTTGTCCACATAAATTTGTCAACAACAAAATAGAAAGAGGGCCAACCCCTTAATTTACCTCTACATATTGCCAAAATCAAATATACATCAAATAAAACCCTAAAAAGGGTGATGTCATTCTCCAAGTGTGTGACATCAAACTCAAAGGGGATGATGTCATGCTCAAAGTGTGTGATGTCAATCTCAAAGGGGGTGACATCATGCTCTCAAGGTGGAACATTGGGCCTCCAAAGGCCATGTGGCATCCTCTAAGGTGAAAGAGTGTGAAATGAGGGATGCTCTCATTCCCAATCCATGCAAATCATCCAAAAGCACATCATCCATAAAATCTTAGACAAAATGGTGATGTCAAGAGCTAGATGGTGATGTCATAGGCCTCCAAAGGCCACGTCCAAGTGCAAGAGGAGTATAATCTTGTCACTAGGTGATGTGACGGTGCCTCCAAAAGCAACATCCTCCATCCTCTATGCATAATAGCTTTGGGGTGCTCTGCCCAGCCTGTGGGCTTTCAGCCCATGCATGTGGCATAATGACCAACCTGCTCAAAACCAAGCCCATATGTCCATTGTCCAAGGTTCCAAAGGTGCGAGAGCCATTATCTGAGGGTGTTGAGTCACTGGATGACTCAATGCTCTCCATAACACATGAAAAAGTCCTGCAATAAGGCACAACATCTCAGGCACAACCCAAGATGTCCCTCAAAGAACCATGTTAGGGCCATTCAAAACAAAGCATAATATAATACAAAGTAAACCAATACTCATAGGACATATTAGTCCTTAAATCATGCAAAGTAAATTGATGCTTAAGATACAATCCATGTAAACAATTCACCCCAATATCTCCTTCAAGTATCACCCAAGTCCAAGACCATGTGAGGGTTACCAAGTTTAAGTATAGGAGGGCCTTCATCCATCCCTATTAGGTGTGCCACCTAGACAAGAAACAAATAACCCAGGTAGAGGAATAGGTCTAGAGAGTGACAAGGGAAAGTGTTGGACATGTAATACTGTGTGGTTGTGTTACTTGTAACAGTAATGTCCACTTAGCCACTTTGTCCACTTAACCACTTTGACTACTTTATTATTTAAATAATTTATCTTTACTCAAAACTTCTTGTTTCAACTAACTTTTATATAATTATTCAATTCATAGCTTATTTTCCCTTAACTAAATTCAT
>ML819518.1:0-47036 GCA_009831015.1 Picea engelmannii
CATCAATTAGGTAAGGTACTTGCAGCCTAACTCAGTTTAGTAAAGCGCATGCAACCTAGCTTAGTTTAGTAAAGTGCATGCAACCTTGTAGTTAAGGCACAGATCTCTAGGAGGATGCATACTTGCATGGCTCAGATCACTCCAGTTGAGACATTTTTGTACATGTGTCCAGATTCACTATACCTACTCTTCTTCCTAGTCTATAAAGGAGAAGGCAGAGGAATAAGTTTAATGAATTATTAAGTTTTCGGTTCAAAAATAAGCAGTTCGCTATTTTCCTATAGCAGCTTTCATTTTCAGAAGTAACAGGTTTTGATAGTCATCTATTGAGTTTTTGTTATCTATTTTTTACAATAAGTGTTTATAGATTCTAGCATTAATTATAGAGGGCATTTTTAGTGGCTTTCAGTTTTCCGCTGTTTAGTTTTCTGTAGGAATTATTTTTGTGTAGAATCTATCCACAATAGTTTAGAAAATTTAACACCCAAGGCATGGGTGTGCACACCCTAGCTACTTAGCTTATCTTCATATAGATGTATTTAATTATTTTGAGTAGTTTATGTAAACCCTACTCAACATAATAATGTCCCCTAATATATACCCACAACGCTCGACACCTCATGTCATCTCTATCCTCCCTGTCATAGTCTAAAAAGTGGACTATCTGTAAAACTCGCAACCGCATTCTACCAGTCCTCATCCGTAGAGGCAAGGGTTGCAAAGAGTACTAGTCTCGAAAGTTCAGTGTTAACAAAACCAACCATTCTGAGCCAATGCTTCAAACCAATTTTCACCTAGTTTGGTCAGAAATCAATCCAACCGGACAGTTCAATTCCAAACCAGCCAATTCCATGATATACTGAGCCCTATTATCGGGCAGTTTGTAGCAAAGATAAAAGGCTAGAGATTGGAGAGGCAAACTGGCGTAACTGGAACCAATCCCACCCAATGTCACCTCAATGGGATGGTTCTTTCTGTTTAGGGAGGTAAGGCCCAGGGGAGACGTCCCCGGTGACCTGGGGTTTTGAGAAGGCGAAGGATTGTAAGACAAATATAAGTTTCCCCCCTCACAAGTCACCACCAAGCAGATAGTCCGGCTAACAGCCAACAATAAAGTATAACCCCAAAAAGAGAGATACACCTGCCTTAGACAAAGCAACAAGAAACTGATATATGCAAGCTTGCTCACTTGGTTATTACTTCATATAAATCAATGACTATCTGATACACATATAAGCAATTGGATAATAAATATTGATGAAGTCAAATGTTTATAAAATAGCAATGAAATATAATGTCACTTCTTCAATAAATGCTAAGAAAACGTGGCATTCAATGCAACAATCAACACTTCATTCAATTAATGCCTTTAAAACACCATTCAATTGCTTATAAGAGAAACGTTAGCTACACAAATGATATTTCAGCAAGGGATGACGACAGCAATAGGTTAGTATAGTAGGGTTAGTTTATAAGCTAGGGTTAGTAGTTAGGGTTTGATTCAAAGTTTTGATAGTTGTTGTGATCAAGTTCACTCAAGACAAGAGGTCTTTAGATTAGTGCCTTAGGGTTAATGGAGTCAAAAGTGGAGGACGCAGGAGCCAAAGAATCAAAAGATAGTACGCCTAAGAACTAGAAGGTGAGGCTTTGAGGTGTTACTGGAGGAAGGCCTCAAAGTCAAAACCCTAGGGGAGAGAGGCTCACCTTGGTGTAGGGGAACTAGGCCTCAATGCTCTCTCCTCCTTCCTTAACTCAATGGCAATTACGGCTAGCTAAGAAAATAGCATTAAACTAAGACGAGAGGGTTTGAAAGAGCAAGGTGTTGCTACAGCAAGACCTTACCAGCAAACCTTAGAAAAATCGGCCCATCAAAGTGTAGAAGAACTAGGCTCTGATGTGTCTCCTTCTTCTTAGCTTGAAAATAAAATGGCTAGCAAGATGAAGAGAAAAGAAGAGTGTAGCTACGACTAGGCTCTCCCCTCTTCAAACAATGATTGAAAAATCTCTTAATGGGGACATGAGACAAGGACCAATGATGTGTGCTTGTCACCTAGGGTTTATTCAACAAATTTATAACAACATATGCAAGAAATAACAATACAACCATTCCATCAAGAAGTTTTCAGAAATTTACTTACATATCACCAAGAAAAGCATAGCAAACCCTAGTTGTAACACCTTCCACCAAGAGAAATGCCAAAATATGCCAAGAAAGTCTTCCTTCAACAAGTGCGCCTCACAATTTCAGCCAAACAACCCAAGTATAACGCAAATTTCAGACCTCACTAATGAGTGAGAGAGATATGATAATAAAATGAGAGTGAAAACCCTCAATTTATACTGTACTATGACCTAATTTTACATTTTAGGTCATGAAAAAGGTCGACAAGGCCAAAATACTAAAATCATATTGTTTTACATTAAATGTTCAAAATTAAACCCTAATCAAGCTAAAGAGAGACGTCAAGCCCCTCTAAGGGAGACGCTAGCCCCTTCTAGGGCAAATGGAGCAAAACGTTAGCCCTCCTTGGGCTTCTCCAACCTACCACACATGCCAATACTACCAAGTCTGCCTCCCAAGACGTCCATAAGGCTGGATGACGTCATGATCATCATGGGTGACATCCTAGGCCTTCCAAGGCCAATGTCCCACTGAAAAAGGGCCAATCCTCCTAGGTCAAGCTCTGTCGAGGTGCCTCTGGTGGAACATCCTCCTCTTCTCCGGTGCAAAGCCCCTAATCCATCTTTGTCCTGTCTCTGCCCCCTGATGGGGTCTCAGCATCCATCTGATGGGCTCTTCAGCCCCATGGAGGTCCGAACTGATCATCTCCCCATGTGTACCGGTCCAAAAAGGTACCTGTCCGCCGGGCATGATCCTGCACATCAACAGCTACGCCCTCCGTGGGCTCATAAGTCACAAGGATCATAGCAATGTCAATCACATCTCATCATCAACATTATTAAACATGTGCATAAAATCCCTAATACATCAGTTAAAAGCTCAAAGACATTACACGAGCCTGCAATACAAGTTTGGGGAAAATGACAGGGCGTCCTATTGGGCTAATATCCACTGGAAAAGGAAAGTTTTCGAAAGAGAGCTCATCAAAGCCATGTAAGTGGGTGAGGTGGTCAAGGGATGTCCTGGCAAGTGGGTGCAGTGGGAGCAGAGGACCCAAGGTTTTACCCGTGGGTGCCTTTGTAGAAGGCGAGTTGCACCTGTCCTGGATGCAAATCTTTCCAAGCCCATGCCTTTATTCTTTTGTTCTTTTATTCTTTATTGCTTTTTATTCAAGAGGCTAATCAAGGGACACTGCCCTGGCGTGGTGACCAATGGTGGCAACGTTACCCACAAGTACTTTTGCAGAAATGAGAAGGTTGGCTCGTGATGAGACCCCCTTTCCCTTGGCCATGCAACCAAGAGTCACTACCCTAGCATGGTAACCAGATGGTGGTAATGTCATACCGCTAGGCACCCATGGAGCTAATAGGTTGGCTCATGATGAGACCCCCTATCCTCTAACTAGGTCTTGTTTTTTTATTTTTACGGGTCCCTCTTGTTTCTTGCTGAGAAGCCTTTTATTGCTTTCTCGGGGATCCCTGGGCGAAGCATCTCGAGGTTTTATTTTTAGGCTTTTATCTTTTACCAACTTGCTTTTACCTTCTAGGCCTTTAGCCCCTTCTTCCCACGAGATAAGGTGCAATCCTGAAAAAAGCGTCAACCCAGTGCCCGGACAAGTGGAATGGGATAGGTGAGTCGGAAGCAAGATGAAAAAGTGGAGCTGTGAAGGGAGCGGACGATGGCTTTTCAAAAATCCCCCCCAGTGGCAAACCAAAACCTAAGGACACAGGGTTATTGGGGCATCCTGTCAATCCCCCCAGACATGGTCAAGTGGGCAAGTGTAAGATCCAAGCATTTGCTAGAAACAAAAGGAATCAAATGCACATATTCAAGGGTTTTGATGATCAAAGTGACACATACCATGATACCCGAACTAATTACCTCATGGAGCAAGAACCATCTCTGACACAAGACCAAGCCGATGGTGATGGATGTTGTTGTTGCTAACAAGATAAAGGTGCTGGAAGAAAGAAAAGGTGGGCCCTCCAAGGCCATGCTAAAGTCAATCATGCTCTTGGTATTCCATGTCTAGGACCTGTGGACCTCGAGACATGATCTCTTAGTTATCCCTAAAAGTGAGGGATAACAAGCCCCACACCTCCAACCCCCCCCCAAAAAATACAGAACTTCTAGAGGCTCCTACACCCTAAAAGTAAATTGTTTAAAGACCCCTCTTTGCCTCACACACCTCTCATCATGAATTTGTGAGCATTTGAAGAGTTGGAGCTGTAGAATTCACAGATTAGACTTTCTTTAATGATTTTTGGACTTTACATGCCATTTTGACCCTTAATATTTATGTATTTCCTTTTAGAACTTTAATGATATGTATCTCAGATGTATAGCTTGATGTAATTTTGCTATTTGAACTTACATGCAATATAAATAAGCGAACTTTGTATAATGTATTTTTTTCCACAGGGAAAAAAACCTAATTTATATCCATAGACAGAATCCAAATGACATTGTTCAGGTAAAAAAAGCACTTTCAGATATCGATTTCCCTATTTGCTGCTGATAATGTCCCATTGGGATCACACAAAAAATATAGCAGCCCATCATCCTGGCAAACCAGACTGCAGCATATTACATAAACAGAGTTTCTTCAGGATAATAAGGCAAAATATCCTAATCACTGATCTAATGACAAAATATCCCAAAAAGATCTAAACAGAAAAGAGAAGATCCAGATTATATGTGCTGTTCGGAGTCAATTGAGCCTCCCTCCTGGAACTCGCTTAATATCATTTTGCCTTCTTCCAGTCTTTGACCTTCTTTAGATAGAGAATCGGCAACAGTATTCAGCTCTCTGAAAACATGGGAAAAAGTGATATGCTCAAAATGTCAACTTACTACTTTCAAATTCTCCCCCGGAGATCTTAACATAACATTGTGAAGAGAAGTTCCTTTTGTCCAGTTTATAACCAGGGCTGAGTCCCAAAAAACCTGAAATCTTGTGATATTTTTGTCTAGGGCACACTTTAACAACAATTTTAAAGCCAAAAGTTCAGCTGAGTTATTCTATCCAGCTCCAAGCCCTGCTTTAAATTTTATATAGTCTCCCTCTGAAAAATAAAGAACACCAGCACTGAAAGTTCTGATCCATTTGATATGCACCATTAAAAAATCCCCAATAATACTACTTATCAATCTGCAGCACTGGAATCTGCCTCTGTGGGGAATCTGAGACTTTTGAGATACAGCTCTGAGCCAAAGCTGAGATCTGGGCATAAACTTGAAAATATAGAATGAGCCTGTCCTTAAATATGATAGAGTTTCTTGCCAGCCAGAGACCCCATAATACCAGGCAAGGAAAAGCTCAAAAATTGCTTAATTATCTTTTATCAAACCATGCTTCTCAGGCATATTGTATTTACATTGATGTACATGAACATTATTTTTATTGAAATTTAAATATATTATTTATTTCTATTTGATCGGTTTTTCTACCAGTTTTTGGGTCAGTTCTAGTCCATTTCATAATTTTGGGGCAAACAGATTCTGCTCTGATTTCAGTTCTGATAAGTTTGCTCAAAACAAGTTCAATGTTAAGCCAAACAGCACAGTTTGAAGATTTGCTTCCAACATCACAAGTCTCAAAACAAGTTCAATCTTATGCACAAGGCTGTTGGGAGCCGGGAGCAGGAGTGGAAAGCACAATTTTCAAAAAGCTTCCAGAAGCAGAGTGTTTCGAGAGCCTTTTTATATAATACATATTTTAATATATTTTGATACATATATATTCAAAAAAACATACAGAATGTTGAATTAGCTGCAAAAAACATGAAAACATAGATTTAACTACTAGATTAAGGATGATCATTAAAGCATCAAGCATTCAGTACACATATAACATCAATCATCTAGTAGTTATAATGATCAATCATCAACCTTGAAGTTTCAACATATAAAATATGTCATCAACAAATTGTAACAGATAACATCAATCGTGAAATGAAATAGAGCATCATGTTCATTACTAAAGAGTTGCAAGATGCAGTCAATAGTTCAAAGGTAGGTTCAAAGTTCAAAGTTCAAACTTAAACTGTCATATAATGATAAGCCATAATAAAGACAAAGTACTAAGTTCTAGAGACTACTTCTAAACAGGAAAAAGACAAATAGATCTAGTATCTACAAAGCTTTCTTTTTGCCACAAGAAACTTCTAGTATCTTTTCCCCGGATCTATGAGCAAGAGGAGGAGTAGGAGTTTCGTGGAACACGACCAGCAGCTACATGGCCCCCGTGCAACACTAGACGTTGTGAAGCTAAAGGCAAAGCCCTTACATCTGGAAATCTCCTAGTGGATGGGGGTGGCATCTCTACTCCATGAATATGATCACCATCATGATCAGCCAAAAGCTCAACCTCCAAGCACTCTAAAATTATGGCTCCATCCTCCAAATTAGTCTCCTCTAGATTGTCATCCCAAGTCACATATGTTCTATCATTTTTTGTCACCTCACAATAATGGAACAACAACCTCAAATTGTAGTGTACATAAACCAAGCTTTCTGCCCGATCTATATCCACGTTGTTTCTCTTAATGTTGTGGATGTAGTTGTAAGTGCTCCAACACCTCTCTACAAGAGAAGTGTTAACAACCTATGAAAGCACCCTCACCACTAATTTTTGCAAATGTGTGATAGAGGAGCCATACATGTTCCACCATTCGATAAGGTTCAACCTATCTCGATTTTTAGTTGCATGCAGGGTAGCAAAGACTCCATGTTCATTGATATACTTGCTCGAGTGGCTCCATACTTGAGCACACTCTTCTTCATCAAGGACCAACTTGTCTAAAGCAAGCATATACCCATTTTGTACCTCTAGATCTATGTAGTTCTCTACCAACCCCTACCCCAAGTGTTGGTTGGGCCAACCAATATGGAGAATAATATTTGGGTGTAAGGACATATGTTAAGACGTGGAGTGGAACATTCAAATTATCCCACCTTTTGACCACATGTTTATGAATACGATCATACAAGATCACATCTCTAGGCTCAACAATGTCTTTGATCTATCCATCTGCTCATACACCTCCCCAATCACCAATTGATCTATATCTGCAAACTAAATCATACTATAAATGGGCTTGGTGAACTACAAAACATACCTAACCTGTGCCCAAAACTAACCATCAAGAATGGTGTCCTCCACCTCAACAAATTCATCTCTATCAGACGTAGATGCAACCCTATCTTTCAAATCCTACCATGAGTCACTTGAGACCATACTAACCAATGCCTCTCTTACCTTCAAAAGGCACCTAAAAGTGAGGTAATAGCTAGCAAATATGGTCTTTGCAATCTTTAGTAGCTCGAGTGATTGCAGAAAATGTGGTGACCCATGCTATGATTGGTAATAATTTTATCATTTTCTTCCCTCTCTTGTACAATGCACCAATCCATTTATAATCATGGTCTTTCATCTTAGTAGTATCATGCATCAAGAGGTTCAATGTGTGAACCAAAGTTTAAACACCCTAGCCAAAATATGTTAGGGTACATATCCTCAATGATTGCTTTTGTTGCCTTACAATTAGCAACATTATCGATGATGACTTGAAAGACATTGCATAGCCCAATCTCTTGTATGGTTTTAATTAAGGGTTTTGCAATATTAATACCAATCTTGTAACAAACTAAGTAGTCATAGGTTGAAAGGAAGATTGCACCACTAGCAAACACACCAAGAATATTTATCGATGGCCTACCTTTAACATTTGTCCAACCATTAAATGCAATGGATACCCCGGTCCCCAGGTTCAATCATTTGTAAATTGTCCCAGAGCACTATGGATTTTGGCTCTTTCCCTATCAACTCCCATGGTTTTGGCTTTGTCATACCCGAGGCTTTTGTATCCTTTAGGGTTACCGTTGATGGCTTGTACCATTCCATGCCAACAAGGTGAGTGCAAACCAATGAATGGTATGCCACATGCATAGATAAACCTAAAAACATTGCATCCCTACAACCTTGGTCACGAAAATATGATATTGCTCTACGCCCTAAAGGTACAAGCAAGAATCCACTAGCATGAGGGCATGGGAATCAACCACCAAACATTTTGTGTGTGCTTGAGGTCTCGGATTCGACCCTTGATTTATTGGATTTGTTTTGTGCGGCCTTCTCTTCCTTCTTGTATTTGTTTTTATCTTTCACTCGCACATGGTCACAAGTTTTGACTCCTATAGTCTTAGCTTCATCCCATGGCGTAATCCCACAGAGATGCTTTCTCACATGGGTGTATGAACCTGTGTAAATTTTATGACAATGGGAGCATATAAATTTTGTGGTTCCACCCGCTTTCCCTCCCCAAAGCTTTGTCACATACTTCCACGAGGGTGTTGAAATCTCTTTGTGTTTCTGTCCATCATCACTGTCAGTTTCATGATCATCATCCCCTTCCATTTCTTCCTCCTCTACATGGTATGTGTTGCCTGCTTCTAGTTCTTCCTCATCATCACTAGTATTTCAGCTTCCCAACACCACCATCATAATCAAAAATGGAACCAAAAGGATAAACCACATTGACATACCCATCATGCTTGTTGAATCTTGAGAATAACTTGCTGCCTGCAATAGAATGATGGAGAAGGAGAAATGGGAAAGAGTTCAAGAAGAGAACATTCAAGCATTCGATATAGTAAATATATTGGTTTATAACACATAGAAAAAAATTTAAAAACAAACAAGAGTGAGATTTAGAGCCTACCTCTTCAACTCTCCAAAGGTGGTTGAATGTAACTATGGCAGTGTTCAATATCCCTTCCAAGCTCTCACAAATCTACTCCTCAACAACTAGCAAACAGCCCACTCAAAACCCTAGCAAAGAGGAGAGAAATGAGTGAGATGATAAATAGAATGAGAGCAAATGGAGTGAGGAGTATTTTAATCCACCAAGGAACGCTAGCCATGCTTAAACCAACCTTTTGGAATCTTGTCTCAGTTCCCACAAGCAAAGAAAAAGGTCAATTTCGCCCTCATGCATGGGATAGCTCAGGGAGCATTTGTGGAGTGTTTTTTAAGCTCCCAGGAGCATCTCGAGAGCATTCTAGGAGTGCTCGGGGAGGGATGCTCCTTGAGCACTCCCTGAACAATCCCTATTTGAGCAAGGAGCATGTTTTTTGAGGGAGCACGCTCCCAAAAGGGAGTGTTTAGGAACCGTGCTCCCAATGGTGCTTCATGAACGCTCCCTCTAGGAGCACGCTTCAAGAGCAAAGCGCTTGAGGGGGAGGCATTCCCTCACAGCATAGCTTATGCAAGAAAACACATAAGTTGAACATTTGATTCTGACATTTTTTTGACAAAGAGAATTTGGACAAACAGTTCAGCACCAAGTTTCAAATCACGGTAGTTTTGGTGAATTCACCATAGAACCCACTTGCTACATTTAGGTAACTAGGTTCTTCTGCAATTACAATCAAACATTTCTTGAGGTTTTTCCATTTAAACTCACTGTCGATTTGTTTCAAGAGGCAGTTGGCTTATACTGCTGACACTTTCTTTGCGTGTAGAGTTAGCATTCTAAAACATTCGAGTGCAGACCAAAATTATCATGTTAAACGATAAGTTAGGTTAACATTTAACTGTAATTAACATTGATCAAAGATGCATTGGGCACTTTGTCTCTCTAAAACTCCAAATGGTGATTTTCAATTGTCCCATTGGCCATATTACCTGTGGATAAGAAGAGGTTGGGGAAAAAGCTATCAGCTGCACCTCACTTGGTTTTTATCATTCTAATCGAGTTACAGACCTCATATATTCATTGCAGCTATATATAATCATTAGGATAAATAAGGCCTCAATGCCCTAAAAAACAGAAATGGATTATGCTTTTAGTATTTTGTGGAATTTCAATATAGCGGGTTGCAATTGATGATGCAAAAGATACCTCCCGTGCAGTGATAGTCACAAGTTCTTTCATGCGATCAAGGAAGTGTGAGTGCATATTCTTCAACCTTGAGAGAGGTTGTGCCTGTCTGCGACAATGAATTTGCAAAATATTATCACGAGAGATCTGCGTTTGACCTCAATTGGTTCAGTTCTTATATATTAAGCTTGTTCCTTTAACCCTCTATCTTGCATACTAACCTTAAAACATAAATAAATGGAAGTGAGAGAGTGTACCTGGACAGGCCCAACAGGTATACTGCATTGGCTTGGATTAATTTGCTTTGCAGTTCCAGATATATGGCGTATGCTTCGTAGAAAAGAGAATGGCATCGACCTATACCCTTCTCCTCCATGGTTGAGTAAACCTGCTCGATATCCTGGGAGCTATCTGCCTGGTAACGTTTCCACAAAAGAAACAAAATGAGTGCAAATCATTGCAATGATTTGCTCGTTTGCTTTCTGTGAGCTGTCTACCTAGAGAAAAATCATGGATATCCCATTGAGATCTTACATAAAGGATCCAGAGTTTTAAGTATCTGATATCATTCCGGTACTTGTCATCATTCTGAAAGGTGGTTGTGCAGGTCTCCAATAGCTTGTTAATATACATATTTTGGGCATCGTGGGAGAATGTGTCTCGGACCCATTTGACGCACCTGCAGGACATGTTGGTGCTCTTTGTTTCAATTATAACATCCAAAATGACAGCAGGGGAGTGCTAATGTGAAACGAAATATCAACACAGAGATATGCCATGAAGTGAGATACTGCAAATTATAACATCCCAAATGACAGCAGGGGAGTGCTAATGTGAAACGAAATCTCAACACAAAGATATGCCACTGAAGTGAGATAGCTTTGCAGCATCGATAACCACAAACCATAGATGATCCACAAGACATGACACCGAAACCACCATGAATGAATGAATGAATAACTTACCTGAGCCACGGCAGCAGAGGATCATCCCCAACATAATTGGAAATCTCCTCAAACATTTGTCTGTATTACAATAGTTGTAAGTGTTACGCGATGGATTGAATCCGTGGACTTGGGAATTTGAGCGCTTGAGAAAAATATATTGGAGATATGGGTAAGGGTTCAACTGACCTCCATTGTTGTTGAATGCCTGTGTGGTCGTTGTCCAAACCGAATCCCCAGATCGAATGATCGGCTTTCACATTCTTCGCCTCCATGTTTCGCAGCTCCTCTTCTGTGGTGGTCATGAAGGGGCATTGGTCCTCATTCCAGTGTGGCATACATTGATAAATTTGATGGTAAATAAGCTGTATGCGGACATGATTTCTTCTTGTTGGGATCGGGATGTAGTAAACGATGCAGAAACGGAGTTGTTAAAAGGGATTGGAGAATTGGAGGGAAAGTCAGCATTCAAAGGATTCGATTTCAAAAGTTAAAAGGTTATCTATTCATCCAATATTGGGTTTGAAGGGTTATTTTTTTTGGTAAATGGTTTTCTAAACGCTAATTTGCTTAATGTGTGTATGTAGAAATATTGGGTTTTTTTTTAAGTTGGGTAAATGGTTTTTTTTTTTTTTATCTAAATGGTAATTTGTTTAATGTGTATGTAGAAAAGTTAGGTGTAAGGCCTTGGTTTTGAATGGCTTCTAATATCTCTCCCATAATCACTTTGTTGTTTATGATGCACGATGGAAGGGTGCATCATAAACTTACTACGTGCCCTTACACTACGACGGGGCTCACTCCAGACAATCGAGCAGCCTCTCATAGTATTTGGACACACCAAGGTCAGCTTGGAAAAGAGATTGACTAAAGCAAGCAAAGTTGGGATTTACTACAAGTGACCCCACCCAAATTGGCAAAGAGACTTGGGTGCCTTGGGCAATTTGTGGACCCAAGGAGATGGGCACTCCATTACTTGGGGTTGCAACCATTGCACACAACCATTAGTTGCAACCATTGCACATAACCATTAGATGCAACCATTAGACATAGGATCATTGAACGCATGGGCACAACAGCACGAGCCATTGAAGGGCACGAAAGCACTGTCAAGTGCAAGTTGGCAAGCACAAGTCACCTTCGAGTGCACACAATGAGAGTCGGTGGATGAATGGCATGTTAATTCCACTTTGGCATGGAGTGAGTTGCAAGGCACCTGACCTTGAGGAAACGGCTAAGGCAATGACTCCCATATAAAGAGGATGCCTCAAAGTCCTAAGTAATACATTCAAGCTTGGTCATTCACAAGGGTGGACTATAAAATCCCCACTAAATTTTTTTGGATTTTTACTCAGTTTAACAGTGCAAACATTTCGTCAAAGACTTTGTAGTTATTGTATTTTCATAGGTTTATTGGTCTAGGAACTATATCAAACATTTTTGCAATATTCCTAAAGCATCTGGCACACACACACACACATATAATAACGACAACTAAATCGACAACAAATTTATCAAACAATGGGAATAAAGGCACACCTGATATGTTTATTCAATACTCCACTTCTGTCAAATACATCAGCAATAACTCGTGAATTTAGATTTAGATACATTAATGCTTGAATGTGTAACTAGTTGGAGGAAGTAGATTATAAATTGGTGTTGTAACAATTGTTATAACCTTCGACATGTTGCCCGGTATAACCTCCCAATCCACACGATTTGTTGTCCAAGTGGATTTTGACCCCCTTTAATACAGAAACTTGCACCAACATAACCCACGGCCTCTTTCAAGCACAACTCGACCCTCTTGGATGATAGACTTGGCCCAACAAGCAATAAACATTGTTCAGCCTCAAGAAATTTCGCCCAGGAAGAAGAAATCTTGGTCTTTTAAGCAAACTTGGCCTCCCACAACCAAGAACTCAACCCTCTTCCTCAAATTTGGCTTCTACTCTATGAAATACAACTGCCTCGGGAATGTCACGACTTGCACATGGATAACTTGGCCTCCCCAAAAGCACTCGGCCTTCATACAAGCAAATTCAGCCACGAAATGAGAATTCAGCGACCAATACAAGCAATGCAGCCACAAACCCAGCTCGCCCTCCTCAAGCAAAATCGACCTCTACAAATAAAAACTTAGCTGCCAAATGATGAAATCTCAGCCACATTGAAACACAATAAAGATGTCTGACTGATATTTCCTCCACAATCATCTAGGGTGGATAGTCTTACCACTGAACCCAATCTTTCTTTAGGGTTTTTCGTCCCAAGAGCCAAAAGCCACAAGAGCTCCTCAAATTCATTTTGCAAAATAAGTCATGAATGAATGAGAGAATGCACCCCCATTCTCTTTTATGAATCTCAAGTAACTTTTCCACTCTCTCAAAATAATATAAAATGACTTTATAAAGCTTTTAGTCATTTTCTCCCAAAAGTCACTTTTTACCTCTTTTAATTTAATTTAATTAATTAATGTCACTTTATTGTTTCTTTTTCACCCAAATTGACATTAATTAAATAATTCACTTTCTCTGACTATAGCCTACGAGAATTAAATAGGCTATTAAGTCCTCTTAAGCAATCAAGGGGAAAGGGACATCACAGTCCTCCCTTCTCAAGATTGCTTGTCCTCAGGCAACATTAAATTGGGATGTTGTAAGACTTGATCACCTTCCCATGTGGCATCCTCCACCAGTAAATCTCTCCACTTGATGAGGTACTCTCGGATCACCATGTTTCTTGATCAGATCACCCTATTTCTCGATCTCCTCTCCCTCACCTCCAGAACCTCCTTGGGAACCAACACCAAATGTCCCTCCTCGTCCAATGGGGATAACTTTGTTGAAGAAGTGACATGTTGTCCGGATGCATTCTTCGAGCACAAAACATGGAATACATTAATGTGGATCTTATTTCCTTCCGGAAACAATAACTCATAAGCTACTCCCCCCATTCTTCGAACCACCCTATAGGGACCATAAAAGCGTGGTTTAAGTTTTCAGCACCACTTTTCTTCAATGAAGATTGTCTGTATGGTTGTAATCTAAAAGATACTAAGCCCCCCACCTCAAAAGTGCACTCGACCCCATGCCTATCTGCATAAGTATTATGTTGATTATGTGCCATCTGAAAATTTCCCTTGAGAATCTTGAGGATGTCTTGACTCTCCTAAATCCAATCCTTGGCTTTGGGGGGCCTATTATCCCCAAATGGCAAATCAACAAATGAAGGAGCATCATAGCCATATAATGCTCGGAATGGGGTCATTCCAATGGACATGTGATAAGTGGTATTATATCAATGTTCTCCCAAATGCAACCACTCAATCCATGTCTTCTGCTAACTGGACATGAAGTGACGTAAATACCCCTCGAGCCACTTGTTCACAATGTGCAAACTCGGTCAATCAATCAACCACCACATATATGCAATCTCTGCTATGTACCTTCGGTAGGCCTATGATGAAGTCCATGGACACGCTTTCCCACTTCTGCTCTGAAATGGGCAATGGTTGCAATAACCCTGTAGGACGAGTATGCTCTAACTTGTTTTTGTTGACAAGTCATGCACTCCCTCACATGTCTTGATACATCATCTTTGAGGCCTTTCCAAGAGAACCTCTCCATGATCTACCTATAAGTTTTAAAGTACCCAGGATCGCCTATCAAAGGCGTATCATGCATAGCCCTCATAATATGCTTCTTCAGAGTGGACTCGGGGAGTAAGCATATGTTGTCCTTTTAGTAGATGATACCATTCACCACCCTGTACATGTCATCATGTATGTTGTCATCCATCAACTCACAAGCAAATTTATTCTTGGAGTACTCCACCAAGAGGTGGGATTTTATGTCAGCTAGAATTTATGCAAGTGAACATATCTTGGGCTTCTTGGAGAGGGCATCAACAACTACATTTTTCTTGCCTTTCACATACTCGTATCAAAGTCATATGCTTGCAATTTGATGACCCACTTTTGTTGCCTCATGTTTAAGTCCTCCTTCTCTAAGAAGTGCCTCAAACTGTTGTGGTCAATGTTAACCACAAATTTTCCACCTACCAAGTACTGTATGAATTTCTCCAAAGCATGCATAATGGCAAGCATTTCCTTGTCATAGATGGAATAGACCCTCTCTGACTCTATGAGTTTCCTACTCTCGTATGTTATCGAATGTCTATGCTAGATCAAAACTTCTCCAATTCCTTCACTCAAAGCATAACACTCAAGCACAAAGGGTTGAGTGAAATCAAGAAGTGTCAGAACTGGGCAAGTGCTCATCACTACCTTGAGTTTGTCGAATGTATTTTGTGCTTCCTCTATCCACCTGAATGATCCTTTCTTCATGAGATCTGTGAGTGGCGCACTCAACTATGAGAATCCCTTTACAAACCGCCAGCAGTAGTTGCATATCTCAAAGAATCCACACAACTCTGTACGGTTCTTAGGCAGTGGCCAATCCAGTATGGCCTGGATCTTCTCCTTGTGTACTTGTACCCCTTATGCACTAATCACATGGCCCAAGTATAATATATTCGTCATGTCGAACTCACATTTTGACTCCTTAACATACAACGACTGCTCCTTCATGATGCCTAAAATCTCATCCAGATGCTCCAAGTGATACTCTCGTGTCCTACTATATATAAGAATATCATCGAAGAACACCAATAAGAATTTTTGCAGTTGCTTGTTGAAAATGTGATTCATGCAAGACTGGAATGTAGTCGGTGCATTGGTCAATCCAAATGGCATGACCAGAAACTCATAATGCCCATAGTGGCACCTAAAAGCAGTCTTATGGACATCCTACTCCCGAACTTTGATCTAATGATATCTAGATCGAAGATCAATCTTCGAAAAATACACTACTCCATGCAACTCTTCCAAAAGGTCATCGATCATGAGGATGAGATACCTATTCTTCATCATCTTCTTATTCAGAGCTGTGTAGTCGATGCACATCCTCATGGTTTCGTCCTTCTTGACCAAGACAAATGAAGAAGTGAAAGAACTGGAATTGGGTTTGATATGCCCCATCTCTAACAACTCCTTGATGGCCTTCTCTATTTCATCTTTAAATTTCTTTAGGTGTCTGTAAACAGTGGTTATTACTAGTTTGGTTCCCTCCTCTAACTCTATAGCCTGCTCAAAGCCTGTGTCAAGTGGTCTCCCCAGTGGTATCTCTCAAAAACGTGGTTATGTTTGCTCGACAAGGATTGAATGTCTATAGGATGACGTTGTCAATCCCCTGTTTGATTCTTGAGTTGCGATCAAACATTATGTTGCACAAGTTAAGTCTCCATGCCTAAAGATAGCCTCCATCCTTTTGGTTGACACAATCTTAGGGCCACCAATTGACAGTCCCCTCAGAACAATCTTCTTGCCATTTGTTGCATTAAATCTCATCTCCATTGATTAGCAAGTCATCACAAATTCCCTTAAATACTGAAGCCATTGGACACCCAAGACTATATTGGTGTCTACCAAATCAACCGCATAAAATTAGTCAATCAAGGTTGTTGATTTTCACGTCTATTTTTCAAATCTTGATAATTATTGATCTTATGATGTCATGTCATTGTTATCATACAATAATTATACACTGAAAATATCAACCAAATAATACAACGTAATAACAAGATCACGAAAAGATAACCATGCACAAGAGACACGAGATTTATCTTGGGAAAACCCTTTCACGGGAAAAACCTAGCCAACTTTTCTCTAGAAAAATTCCTTGCTAATCTGAAGAACACCAGAAGAATAACCCCTAGCGCAAGACTCTTGTGCTTACACAAAGAACTATCACCCAGCTAACAATAATTTCTCCCTAAAAGAGAGAGAGTGAATTTCCCAGAGAAGATAACGAGCCAATAAGACAGATAAACCCAAGAATAAAGTCTTATTGTTGCGATTTCAATCTGCCCACTAAATTTGTGAGATGGATGAAGTGCAAATGAGCCACAGGAGTGGTGTATTTATACTAGTTGATGTGTTCTAATTCTGGGCCAACTTTACCTTATGGTAGGGTTGACTTCTAAATCTGGGCTTCCAAAATAACATTCATTGGGTTGACTTCTTATTTTTGGCCTTCAATCTTTCTTCTAGGCTTACTTCAATGTTTCTTCTATGGAGAATGACTTGCCCAAAGTTGTAAAACATCAACAAAGGTATAGTTTCCCAACGTCATATCCAACATCAAATTCTTCTGTGTGCATTTCATATTAAATCCATCAGCCACGACCACATTGAACCCCTCAAAGTCCTCTATAGCAATGCATCTCTTGGCTACCAACACTGCAACAATGAAGTTGTCGGTCGCCCCACCATCAATCAAGGTTGTGACATGTTATCCCTGTAGCACTCCTTTGACTCTGAAAGAGTAGTATCTAGGGGTTCCTAATAGAGTGGTGATAGTCCCACCCTTGGCCTCCACACAAGGTTGCTCATCAGTCAAGTCTCCATGCTCATTGCCCTATCCCTCTGTAGCTTCCTTCTCTTCCTCATCATTGTCTGAGTGAACCTCTATATAGTGTACCTTTTCCTTCCCCGTGCACCTGTGTCCCAGCTCCCATGGATATTTGCAACTGAAGCAAAGCTTCTTCCTTCTCAATTCATTGTGGGTTGCCTCTTCCAACTTCTCTTTTTCAGTCCACTCTTTCTAAAATGGTTTCTTGTCTTTTTTTTTTTTTTTTATCGGGGAACGAAAGGCCTTGGAGAAAGGTTTGTTCTTTGGGACCACATCCTCCATTTCCCTTGTCTCGATGATGGCATCTTGTAGAGACTCTGGTTTGAAGGATTTAACCCAACCACGCAATGGCTTGGATAATCCTTCCGTGAACAACATAACTAGCCTTTGTTCCAATACATTTGTCACTGTAACCGCAAGACTTTGGAACTCTGTAATGTAGGCATCCGGTGTCCCATCCTGTATGAGTTGTTCCAACTCTCTGAAATGTAGTCCCAGATCCTTTTTCTCAAATCGCTCCATCAACTTCTATGTGAAGTCCAGGTAGGAAGTAATGTTGGGATGTCCCACAGTGACCAATCCATGGTACCACCACTCGTCGGCCTTTGCATCTAAATGCAAGGTAGCGAATTTAATTGTTTTTGCCTCCGTCATAGGGTTGAGTTGGAAGTATGTGTCCAACTTTTGTACCCATGTTATAGAGATGTACTTGTTGGAACCATCAAAGGAAGGAATGGACAACTTTCCAACGTTTCGCATGAGATCAATGTTTTGTTGACCCCTGTTGAAATCCCTTGGTTTGTTCCTGTATTTGATAGTACATTAGTCCTGCAATGACATGGTTGCATGAAAATCCTCACCAAGAGTCTGGTACTCCCTCAAATAATCATTAAAGGTTTCACCTTGCCCTTGTTGCCCTTGATTTCTTGTTTGTCGATCCCCAAAGAATTGAGGTAAAAGAGGTTTAGGAATCACTCTATTGATGGTCCTAGTGTTGTTTTGTGTGGGAATATTGTTGTTGTTTCCTTTTGCATGGCTCCCATTGTGTCCATTAGTACCCCTTGAACCATTGTTTCCCCCATGGTTTTGGTTCCCATTGTGTCCACTAATGCCCCCAAAACCATTGTTGCCCCAATGGTTTTGGTTCCCATTGTGTCCATTAATTCCCCCAGAACCATTGTTTCCCCCATGATTTTGGTAAGCTTGAGTATTATTGATCAACTGAGTCATGATTTGTACCAGTTGTTGTTTCCCCCCTGCTAAATCATTTAGAATGTCCATGGTACTAGACTCAAGTTGTTCATCCTTGTCCTCCATATTTTCTTCTACTTATGAGTGGAATATGTTTTATGATCCTCGTTGCCTTCTATTATTGTAAGTCATATATTCCATGTCTTCCCGCCCCATAAAACAATAAACACTCATATGTTGGTAGGATTGTGGCTTTGATACCACTGTAAAATCCCCACTATATTTTTTTGGATTTTTACTCAGTTTAGCAGTGTAGACATTTCATCAAACACTTTGTAGTTGTTGTATTTTCATAAGTTTATTGGTCTAGGAACTATATCAAACATTTTTGCAATATTCCCGAAGCATCTGACACACACACACACATAACAACGACAAGTCAATTGACAACATATTTATCAAACAACAATAATGAAGGCACACATGATATGTTTATTTAATACTCCACTTATGTCAAATACATCAACAATAACTCATGGATTTAGCTCGAGATACATTAATGCTTGATGGGTATCTGGGTGGAGTGAGTATGTCATAAATTGGTGTTGTAACAACTGTTGTCAAATTTAATGATTTGTTGTCTAACTGGGTTTTGACCCCCCTTTAATACAAAAACTTGGCCCAACACAGCCCACGACCTCTTTCAAGCACAACTCGACCCTCTTGGATGATAGACTCGTCCCAACTTGCAATAACCACTGCCTAACCTCAAGAAATTTCACCAAAGTAGAAGAAATATATGTCCCTTAAGCAAACTCGAC
The DNA here is from genome assembly GCA_009831015.1 of Picea engelmannii. Lineage (NCBI taxonomy): Eukaryota > Viridiplantae > Streptophyta > Pinopsida > Pinales > Pinaceae > Picea > Picea engelmannii. The sequence goes on from ML819518.1 coordinate 19,438, forward strand.
CCTCCTCCTCAAATTTGGCTTCTAATCTATGAAATACAATTATCTCGGGAATGTTACAACCTGCACATGGATAACTCGACCTCCCCAAAAAAACTCGACCTTCATACAAGAAAACTCAACCACGAAATGAGAACTCAGTCACTAATACAAGCAATACAACCACAAACCCAACTCACCCTCCTCAAGCGAAATCAACCTCAAAAAACAAAAACTCAGCTATCAAATGATGAAATCTCGACCACAATGAAAAAGTCTTAGTGATCTTTCCTCCACGATTATCTAAGGTGGATAGTCTCACCACTGAACCCAATATTTCTCCAGGATTTTTTGTCCCAAGAACCAAATGCCACAAGAGCTCCTCAAATTCGTTTTGCAAAATAAGTCATGAATGAATGAGAGAATGCGCCCCCATTCTCTTTTATAAATCTCAAGTGACTTTTCTGCTCCCCTGAAATAATATAAAATGACTTTATAAAGCTTTTAGCCGTTTTCTCCCAAAAGTCTCTTTTTACTCCTTTTAATTTAATTTAATTAATTAATGTCACTTTAATGTTTAATTTTCGCCCAAATTGACATTAATTAAATAATTCCCTTGCTCTGACTATAGCCTACGGGAATTAAATAGGCTATTAAGTCCTCTTAGGCGATCAAAGAGAAAGGGACATCACATGGACAAAAAGTTATGCAATTGTGCTAAGTCTAGGGTTGGCATAATGAAGTACTTAAACGTTGGTGGAGTGAACTAAGGAAGAATTAGGAGTTGTAGAAGGCATGGTTGCAGATGCTTCAAGGGTTAGATTGTTTGAGTTTGCAGGGCAGTGAGTAGTGGGCAAATTGCCTTAGATTTATTGTGTACATGCAATAGAGTTGCAAGCAAGGGGCCACACTCACTTGTTATATATCTATAACATTCTTCGTAAGAATAAAGTTAAGGCACCTGCCTTGGGTGCTATCCATATCAATGTGTTGTGGACTTTTTATGATATTGAATGTTATTATTCTTTGCAATGCATGTTGGCTACAAAGAATAATTGCCTAAGTATAAAAGTATTGTTTGGATGCTTTAAGGACATAGTTGAACTTGTGCCTAGTATTGGTTGAACTTGGTTGCAATATAACACATTGTAACTTAAGGCATAGTTATGGATAGACCTTAAGTGAATAGGCATAATCTAGTTGTAGCAGATGTAGTCTAACCAAGATCCTACAATTGAGGTAGGGCAATGCCATATGAGCAAAGACAAATTTAAGCAAGACTCTAAATACTTGACACTAAGTATGTTAGAGAAAAGTTAAATACATTACATAGCACAATAAAAATATAGATGGAATATGTTAAAAAAATTGATAATCATAATTTATGCATGATTAAAAAAAAACGATATTAATTTAAAATAAATCAAAGTAAATAAATTCATTTAAATTTAGTCCCCGAGGTGTAGGATAGTTGGTGATGGAGTGTGTTGTTAAGGCACTCTGTGATGTTAAAGTCACCAGTTCGAAACCTGCGGGGACAAAAAATTTAGCCATGCTAAGAGTTGGTGTGGCTCAGGTCGGGTGCGATCCTCGGGTGATTTTGACGGCTTAGATGCCCCTGAGTCACGATTTCTCAATCCATAGGCTAGTCCCGCAGGTCACAGACAAACTAGCAAACAAAAACAATATTATTCATTTAAACTTAAGTTTTTTTTAATTCTTGTAGATATTTAATAATGATTTTTATTTTTTTATATTTAATAAATTATTGGTTAAAATAAATAACTTTAATCCTTACAACATGCAACAAAGTTCTTTTGTTCAAAATTAATTAAGGAGCATGCAAGGATCTTTCGACATAATATTACTTTTCCATCATTTTTTTCTTTTAAGTGTCTCTTATCTTTTGTGAACTTTCTCCATCTGTTGGTCGAGAGACCATTATTAGTGAAAGCTTCATTTGACAGTTATGTCAGCTTTGTTTGTGCTTTGTATCATCTTTGTCTAGAGAACACATTATATTTTTTAATATAATGGAGAAATTTTCCCGTTGGAGAAAAAAAAAGTGTCAAAATTAATTAAGATGCATGCAAGGATCTCTCGACATAATATTACTTTTTCATTCTTTTCTTTTAAGTGTGTATTCATGTAATGTTGGATTTGATGGTATCGTGTGAAAAGATGAAGGTTTACTTAATTTTTTAATTAGTGTATAAGTGAAGTGTTTATTTTTAATCGAATTTTTATTTAAAATTTTTCATATATAAAAATAAATAAAGATTTATTTAATTTTTGATTAAACATGCTTTATTGGTGAAGTGTTTCTTTTTAATTGATTTTTTTTTCATTTTTTTTAATATATAAAAATAAATAAATAATAAAGATCTAGTGTTTTAGTTCAAGTGAGAGTGGGGTAGGATTATAAACATAAAAAAATATAAATATAAGTTTATATTTGATTTTCCACCTTTCAAAATATGAATGATTTTTATTTTTTTTATTATGAACATTGCAAATAGTAAAATGGAAGTATTTATTGTATGTTATTAGCATTTATTATTAAGGGGGTTCTTGAAAGGATTAGAAGAATTGATTTTAGATTTTTATGGTAAGAATTATAACTTGGTCATGTGGCAAGTTGTTGCACTTCTGAAAGATTTGGGTGGGTGAGGAATTAAACATACATTTATTTGGCAAAACCTTAGCTACCAAATATGCTTTAAGGTTGATTTTTAGCAACAACTTGTGGTGCCAAGTTGTTATCCAAAAGTGCGATGCTCTTAATAGTGTGGAAGATTGGCCCCGGATGGGGTGACACATGGACTAAATGCGTCGTTGGATGGGATGAATAGGAGGGCAGTTAAAGCCCCTCGCCGCCACCCTCCTCCCCTGTCCAGTCGCGATGGTTAGTTTGCATGAGCGCCAAGCTTTAATGTGTTGGGCCTTAATGGAGACCCAGGCTTAGCTCCTCGACGTCAATATGAAACTAATAATTGCCATTACTCCTTCACTAATGGCTACTAAAGCCATCAAATCCTTCGTCCTTCTGGTCTTTTCGTCCTGCAGGGAGTTCTATATTGGGCATTAGGGCGCTATTCACAGTATCATTTTGCTTGTTTCGCTCCACGCCTTGGCTCGCACTGTTGGTGTTTCCATTCGCTTGGTGCTCTGCTCAACCATGCCTCGCGAGAGAGGCAAGCCCCGACGAGGGCCAGCCTATTACAACCGATTTGGTAAACACAAATGCCTGGGACCAACCTCTCTAGCTCTCATACCAGGCGACTTGGACCACCTGGGTTCTTCTGGTAAGAATTGGTTTGAAAAGGCTCAACCAGAGCCCCGTCCTTCTAGTACAAAGGGTCTCCATGGCGGGTGCCCGGTGGAAGAAGAAATTATGCCCAATTGGGAGGAAATCTAGCCTTTCCTGCCATCAACCACCTTGGAGCACCGACTTGTCACCTGCACCACCACCCCTTTCTAGGAGCCAATCGAGGTGAGCTACATTGTGGAAGAAGAAATATCGTCTCTGGAGGAACACTCGGGACAAAATTCGGCCGCCACCATGGACGAGGACTATACCATGGATTCCACTGCTGCAAACAACTCTGTCGCTGCTACCATGGATGAAGACCCTAATGATGAACATGCTCATGATGATGAAGCTAATGAACAGACTCACCCATCTCCCAACTCTTGCAGACTTACGGAAGACCACCTGGTCTTGATCTTTAAGATGCGAAAGGACCTGACAGAGTAGCAACACCACCAGAGCATCTTCAACAAGTGTTTGGATGCCTGGTATGACTCTTGTTAAGCGAGCCTAAGAAGAGTCGATGCCCGACTTGTTGCCAGCCTTTCGTCTTCTGACTTCGCCAAGATGAACGCCCAGGTTCGCCCCATGTCTAGTACTTTCACATGTTTTTTCTCTGGTTTAATTGCTAAGTTTTTGCAATTTTTGCACACCACAGTCTTTGGTTCTGGTTCGATAGGTGGTCAGGGCACTCAATCCACCGCATGTTCTGGTTTCCACGCTTGTGGCAGAACAAGTGGCAAGTCCCCGTGTTTGTATGTTGACAGTTGTCGCTTTTTCTTAAAGTTTTGGAGCAACGAACAATTGTCTTGTCCACACGTTCTAGTTTCCACTGCGGTGGCAGAACAATTGGCGTCCTATAATGTACACTCAGACACATATGTTTTTTGTTAAGGCAGGGTAATACAATATTTTTATTTACAAAAAAAAATAGCGTGGAAGATTGGATAAGAAGTCTTTCAAAAAATTCATAATGTATCATTTTTTAAGAAGGCTCTTATGTTAACCTTTCCATTAATTGGGAAGTGGTTGGTTTGGAAGGCACAAAGAGGTGATAGAATACGTGTAGAGTATGATCCTTAGGTTAGTTGTGGTGAGGATTATAATCTCCCTAAAGGGTTGATTGACACCCTTCATGATAAGGGTATTTTCTTCTTAAGTGAAGTTGCATATCCAAAACTCATTGTAGTCTAGAATCATGAATGGAAGTTTGACGAGATTTTTGGACTAAGGGACAGAGATGAAGAAATTTGGAAATTTATATTTCTAAACGAGGGGCTAGTCATGTGAGGATCAAGGATGTGGAAGATGAATTAATCTAGTGCAAAAACATAGCAAGAGGAGTGTATACTCCAAAGGTTGGATATAAGGTTATGTGCAAAGTAGATAGGGAGCAAGAATGACTTTGGTGGTGAATAATGTTTGGAGATTTAAGTGTCCTTTAAAATCTCACATTTTTCTGGGGCTTGCACTTAGGAATAAATATCTTACTTGGGATGTCTTGCAGAGGTGAAATAAACAAGGTCCTAGCAGATGTTTTCTCTACAATGAATATGATGAAATCATTGGTCATCCCCTTATGTCTTGTGCCTATATTATCCATGTTTGGAAGGAGGTGGGAAACTTAATTCATTTAAAGGATGTCCAGGTGGGAGGTACTATCGAGGAAGACCAAGAGGATGGGTCTCAAATCCTGCCATAAAATGCTTTAAATCCCTTCCTCTTATTGTTGCCCAAGAAATAGGGTTAGCTCGCAACGCAAGTATTTTTTATTATAGACGTATTCCTCCCATCCAATGTGATGTTCAAAGCAAGTCAATATTGGATAGCTTTAAACAACCCTCCAAAGAAAATCCTATCAAGCAGATTGATAAATGTGTTGTATATGCTTACTTTGATGGATCCAACCAAGGAGAACCACTTTCATGTGGGCCTAGGGGTGTCATTCACTTGAATGATACTCATGTTATAAAGTTCAAGCCTAAAATATGCAAAGGTACAATAAATTTTGTTGAACTAATGGCTATAATATTACTTATTGTTCTTTCAACTAAAAAGGGGATCAAAAAAATTAAGATATCTGATGACTCGTAGTGGTAATCAATTGGATGTGAGGTGTTTGTAATTTGGATAATTGTATGTCGAGGCCCATTTATGAGGAACTTCTTCTTTTTCAATCTAAATTTAACATTATCTCTTTTCACCATGTCTATGTAAAAACTTTTTAATGTAGGGAAATTTTTACAACTTCAAAAATTGCATCTCTTTCCTAAAGGTTTCTCGAATCTTAACCCTATGAATTTTCACCCTATGTCTACTATAAAGTATGATAAAACATCATATAATATTTCACCTCTTAACAACCCCAATTAACAAGGCAATCCAAGAGAATAGATATAAAATGTGTGCTAACAACTTTCAACCCTCTAAGGCAATCTTATCGAGCATAAACCATATCTAAAATTCACTTTTGAACAACAATCATTAAAGTAGTAAATTTGTCATAAATTCTTCAATATTAATGTTTAATCCCTTAACAGTTTCATCCTCAACTCGTGTCTAATCGACAAGACATACAAGTGCTAGAATTTACTAAATCATGAAGACAATGATAACTAAAAATCAAATCTATAATGAGACAATTATTGGAAAATTGAAAACTTCATATATATGTATAAAGATGAATTTCAAGTACATACCATAGCCTCATCACAAGTTTAGTACAACCCTATAGCTCTCCAAAATCCCTAGCTAGGGAAAACCAAGAAAACCCTAGCCAACACTAAGGAGCTCCAACAAGCAAGCATCACACTAGCAAGCCCACCTAAGCAAGACACCTTTTATTCTCCACTCCTTAACAAGTACAATTTAGGGTTTAATCAGAAAACCGTAGCTCTAAGGGATGAAGCCCTGACCCTAGTGTGCAAGATGCTTCAAAAGCTCTAGGAAACCATATGGCCTCCAAGAAGAGAGAGAGAAAGTACAAAGAGAGAGAAAAGTGTGATCTTCTCTTCAAAACTCCTATACAAGATGATGATAATTTGAGAGCAATGAAAGGACTCTCCCCTTTGTCTATATATATGAGAGGTATGGATAGCCAACAAAACCTATGTGGGCCTAATCCCTTACAAGCAACCTACAAAGCCATAAGTAGGCTCACACATGTTAATCACTAAGGTGATGTTGTACACAATCAAGGATCCAATGTAATGGATCTCTGCAAGATGTGTCCAACACTCGTACTACAAGCCTCCAATAAATCCAGTGCTCCTCCTAATCCATGTGCTCCACTGGGTTCACTCCACCAGCACGAACATTGTTAAAACCCAAGCTTCCCAAACTCAACTCCATGCCTCCATGCAAGCATCCAAGCTACCCTGTGTCGTTTAGGGCTCAACACCTCCTCCTGAAGACCAAACAATCCTTCTCAAATGTGGGGAGTTATCCAAGGAAGCAACCTCCTCCATGTGGCCAACAAAAAGAATGTTACAAAGTTGTTTGAACATCTCTAATGCTCCAAGGAAGAATATCATGTAGACATCCAACCAAGGTCAAATAATTTTTGAGTAATCCATCTTCATTATGAAAATCTATCAATGACTATATAGGGGCTAATAATACACAATGTACTCCAAATCTTGTGAAGCACCCCCAAACATGGAGTAAACTCTTTTGGAGTAACCCTAAAATACGACGATCTACATACAAAGGAATGGAGAAGTTGATGTTCTCTTAAAGGTAAGTTTGTAGTTGGCTTTAGGACAATGACATGTGCATGAAGTCAAGGATGGATAATCCTCTACATCGTTTCATAATGCTTTCTACAACACTTATTTTGGATGATCGATCTAGCAGATTGTTTATGGTCTCTATTGTTCTTAGATGGACTGGTAGATAACTTGTTGAGATACTCTCTCTAGTTGTATAGACATGTGGCTCAATCCTTGATTGACATTTCAAGAGACCTTTTTATATCCCTTAGTGGATGATCGATGATGTAATATTTTTGGATTGATAGGTGGCTCATGCCCAGAGATTATATTGGTCTTTTGGGACAACATATCTTGAGATATCACAAATGCTTAAATGCATCTACATAATGTATTTTCACACTTTTTAAATGAACTTACAATTTCTTTTTTGGAAAAAAAAAAATACAATGGAAGATTTCACAATTAAACATATTGTAAAAAAAAAAAAGGTTTGAAATGCTTAAAATATCTAGTTCACTTTTCTTCTAAAATATATGAGACAAAGTTTTAAACTGTTTATCGAAGGTGGCAAAACCTGTTGATTTTCTAGATTCTTAGATCTTGATAGTTATTACCTTATGATTTTAAAACAAGATTCACTTTCATACCACAATTATCATAGAATAAATATACACTGAAAATCTCAACTATGATACTGCAGTGAAAATAACAAGATCTAGAAGTATTAACCATGCACAGTAGACACAAGAACATAAGAATTTATCCCAGGAAACCTAATCCTTGGGAGAAAACCCAACAACCTTTCTTAGAAGAACAATTCAGGAGTTTACAATTTTATCACTGGAAGAAATAGACCAAGGTATAATGTAGATTCACCTCCCAAGCCTAGCGCAACTCTCCAAGAGGTAGCACACTAGATAATACCAAGAAACCCCAATGGCAGCGTCTTCTATCCTTGCCTCAGACTTGCACCTTGTTTTCCTTTAGTGAGAGAGCTAAGTGTGTGTATACAAATGAGAAGATGTCGCTTTTATTTATATTGGTTCAGTCACTTTAGTGGGGTCGACTTCTCTTCCTGGATATTTAATTTTCCTTTATTATTTTCTAGTGGGGTTGACTTCTCTTATAGGGTCTTCAATTTCACTTTATTATTTTCTTGTGGGGTCAAATTCTCTTCTATGGTCTTATATTTCTTCATAGGCTTCTTCAATGATGTAGAAGGGTCTTGTCGTATTTCTTTATGGAGAATGACTACCCGAAGTTGCAAAGCTTCAACACTTTCTCTCAACGAGGGAGGCATTCTCCATCCTTGGATTTCTTCTGTCATAGAAAGGTTGTCCTTGAGCCTGGTTGATGTAGTTTTCTCAGAAATGCACCCAGTTGATGTATGCTTCTCCCACATAGCACCTCAGGTCTCCAACTATCTTTGTTAAGCCACATCATCGAGGATAGAGACCACACCTAGGACATTTTCCTTGGCCAAGTCACATGGCTATCAGAGGAGAATGTCTGATGCTAATAAACAGAGAAAATCAACACCCTGGGCCACTTGTAACATACCTGACCCCTTAAAGCTTCTAAGGTACGAGGTATCCAGTTTATTTATTTTTTCTCTATTGGTTTATTTAACTTATTTTACTTTCTTCCATACACATCTCCAATGTTCTTTATTCATGGGCTTTTCGATAATGACACCTTCGTATTCATTGATTCATGGATTCGTGGATTCTCAACTACATATCGTTATAATTCTCCTTCCACAATTCCACCCGAAAAATCTCGACACGTTTCCATTTCTCCATCTTCACAGACTTGCGAATGTACAACTCTTTACCTCTTCTTCATAGGTCTATTCGAAAGTATCAAAACTTAGTAAGTGGTTAACAATAGACTTGCAGATTTGCGGACTCTCGAAGGTAATATCCTATGACCTTAACTTTCATAAGTCCGAGAAATCTCAACACTTCGTCATATTTCCCTTCGTGGACTTGAGGACTCACAGAGGTAATGTTCTATGATACTAGTTTTCATGAGTATGAAAGGTCTCAAGACTTAGTTGTTTTTCCCTTCACGAACTAGCAGAGGTAATGTTCTATGATAATAGTTTTCATGAGTCTGAAAGGTCTCAACACTTAGTCATTTTTCCCTTTGTGGACTCGCGGAGGCAATATTCTACGATACTAGCTTTCATGAGTTCGAAAGGTTTCAACACTTAGTCGCTTTTCTCATCTTCAAGGAGTCGCGGAGGTAATATCCCATGGCTTTCACTTTTATGAGTCCATGGAGTCTTGGTACTTAGCCATTTTTCCATCTTCTACTGTTGCGTGGCATGACACCTAAGGTGACATCGGGTACACATACTGCTTGATACCTGGTGTTTCTTAGGGTGACACGTGGCCTTCTTCCATCAGGATACGAGATACTCACAAAAGTTCTCCATCTCATGGGTCTAACAGCTCAATTTCGATGGCACTTGACTCATGTAGCGATCCAACAAGGACTCTCCCTTGCCCTTTTCATCAATTAGCATGTGCCCTGTCGGGACACAGTGGCGATATTAGCCAGCAAGGTACGTCATGATGACATCACCCTTTTTCCTTGGTCCCATTCCAATGAGATTCACCAAGATCTACAATATAGTTTTCATTGTGGCCTCATCCCAATGGATGATCTAGGTCATTCCTTGGCTTTTAAGGTCATTTTGACTAGGAGGCTCTGACCGTGCTAATCTCCACGAACCCTACGGCCCTAGATCGTCCACGATCACTCCCAATGAATCAACGACCCTTATTGATTTTAGGGTATGGCTTCGTGATCACATCGATGAAGGGTCAATATATTTCCCTTCAACCCATTTGATGCCCGAGGTTGCATCTCGACCACATCCCGATAAAGGGCCTGAATTTATTCATCATGCCAAATCCATGACCACGATTTTTCTGAAACGAATTAGGGCTTCTCCTCTCGCTTAAAAGTATGTGCCTAAACTTAGCCATTTCATGGATATATTTCTTCGATCCTTCTTGGGTCCTACCGAGCCTCGAGAATGCTTGTGCTTGACCAAGGTACTCCATGGTTTCCTCAGGGTTTCTTCACAGTACCCTATCCTTTGAAAGACTGGATGGGATTGGGCATTTCGGTACCCTAGCACACAAAGAACGTACGCCAAGGTATATATCTATGTATATGCATGAGAGTACATACATATGCCATATGATTACATTGATTCACGCAGTTAGTAGGGACGTTTCTCCCCTCAGGTTAGTACAAAAACCTTAGATTATATGCGTGCATAACATTCATAAAAATTTGTATCCTTTCCAATATACTAGACACACATCTTTACTTGCAACTTACGTTCATAAAGAATTCTCACAAGATATGAAGTGTTCACAAGCAAGAATGTAAAACTCTTCACACAATTAAACATTATGCGCGATTTTTGGCATCTCCATATTACACAACTTGATTTACAGACCAAACAGATACACCTAAATATTATGCCATTCATTTAGCCATACACACATTCATATTAATACATAGAGGTGGATGAGACACTTATCTACAAAAGATTGAGATATATGGAGTATTGTTGTAGGGAGAACTTCTCTCCACCCAACCGTAGGCAAAGTTGCGTTCAATTGTGCTGGAACCAACCACCCCTGAGCCAGGATACAATGTCATGAGAGGAGTTCATCAAGATCTTCTCTCGTCATTGCTTGTGCCCTACCCTCCCCTTTTCTTCTCATCTTCTTCCCTCGGGACCTCATGGATCATGCCAAAAAATTCTTGAAGGTACTTTCCCATCCGTTCTTAACTCCTTCAAGAACTATTCCAACTACTATCTTGGTTGATAGCCAGTTTCCAGAGCTGAGGATGGTTCAGATCCATATCATTTTAATTACGCACAATATTGCTTGGCACATTCATTCAAAATAGTGATGGCCTCCCTCTCGCCCACTCCTCTCATGACATCATAATTTGTGAAGGCCATCCCTTCAACAATAACTCAACATTCTCTTATTTTATTAAAAACCAAACACACACACACACACACACACACACACACACACACACATATATATATATTACAAAATCTATCAAGGTCCATTGTTTATCCTTGATCACCCAGAATTCAACTTATTGTTTTGCCATAATAACACTTATAATTACAGATTGGGGGAAATAGGGTTGTTATACCACTCTCCTTAGCCAAGTCACATGGCCATCGGAGGAGAGTGTCTTCCCGATGCTAATACATGGATAATATAAATGCCCCGGACCATTCTCCTTAGCCAAGTCACATGGCCATTGGAGGAGAACGTCTGTATGATGCATATGTACCTCAAATCTTCATCGATCCATGTCAAATCGCATGATCAAGGATAAAGACTATGCTTAGGCCATTCTTCTTAGCCAAGTCACATGGCCATTTGAGAAGAATGTACCATTATCCTTAGCCAAGTCACATGGCCATCTGAGGAGAATGTCTGCCACTCTCCTTAGCCAAGTCACATGGCCATTCGAGGAGAGTGTCAGTCCGATATCTCCATCTAGAGAAGCATCAACATCTCGAGTCTTTGCCAATCCCAAGTCACATGAGCAAGGATAAGCACTATGCCCGATCCATTCTCCTTTGCCAAGTCACATGGCCATGTGAGGAGAATGTATGCCCGATGCTGCCCAAAACATCAAAACTCCCTCTCAACGAGGGATACATTTTGCATCACGCCAAGCTTGTCTCTGGACACTGAAGCTTCATTGCTCCCTTCCGTATCATGTCTTGGATGCGGTGAAATTTGATCTCAAGTTCCTGATCAAATAATCCTATAAGAAATTCCTGAAGCCACATTGCTTCATGACATGCGACACTAGCTGCGATATAATTTGTCTCTGTTGTACTGAGTGCTATAGAAACCTGCTTCCTACTTTTCCCATAAATCGTGATTGATCCCAAGCAGAAGTAGCACCTTGTGATGCTCAATCTGTCTATTGCACTCCCTCCTAGTCAGAATCTGTATATCCCTGTAGCCTTACTTCACCATCCAAGACATATATGAGGCCATATCCAACTGTACCATGCATGTTTCTCAACACATGCTTTATTGCAACCCAACGGTAGTGTCTCAGTTCTACCATAACTGGCTCAAGGTACTTATGACCAAGAAAATATTTGGTCTGTTGTTAACCAGGTACATCAATGATCCAATCAACTACCTGTACATCGTGGGATCCACCAAATCTGAATCTGAGGCAGAATCAATCAGCTTCTTCAAATTTATCATAATAGGTGTAGCCATGGACTTGCAGTCCATCATATCAAACCTCATTAGTATCCCCTAACTGAGGAAGATCTCATATGATCTCCATCATGCCTCCAATGCAAAAAAATAGTTAATCTAGCTAAGATCCTCTTACTCGAACTCTGAGGTCAACTCCCTCTTGCACCTAACAATGAGACACTTTGCTCCTGTGAGGAACAGATCATCAGTATAAAGTACCAAGATCAACAGATCACCATCACAACCTTGTGGTAATGATTGGGATCTACATCACTCTTGATGAAAATCAAGTTCATCGAGTATCCATCGATCTCGAAGTACAATGCTCTGGCTGCCTTCTAGAGTTCGTACAATGTTTTTGATCTGGATTTAGGAGTGGAACGAACTGATTAACAAACTGAATACATTAAACACAGAGATATGAAGAACACCACAGATAAATAATGAACAATATCTTCTATTGAATAAATGAAATAAGCTGAAACTGTAAAACTGTAGAACTGAAACACTTGCTCGAATGGTGGTAGCTATCTCTGAGAAGAGATGTGGCTGCTACGCACATTCGTCTGAGAAAAATGATTACAATGAGGCTCCAGAGGCCTTTTTAACATTACTCGTGAATGCCAAAACCCTATACATCTTAAAACTCAACCCTAGGAGATGAAACACCAAAAGTTATGTCAGCCCTTATGGGTAAGTCGGTAACTCAAATTCCCGGGGTCATAAATTTTGCATACGACCTCCGTTTTAGGTGCGTGATAGCCCGTTGGAAAGGTCTTTTTGAGAACTACGCATTATACCTTCAAACTCTAATTTTGTCTACAGTTTGACTATGGTGAGACAAAAAAACACTGTTTAAGGCCCCAAAACAACCTTGGAAGTACATAAAGATGTGTTGACGTAAAACATACAAAATAAGCCAAATGGATTAGGTGGGAGGTCACTAGTATCCACCTGGAAGATGTGTAGGGCTTTAGACAACCTTAGAAGCATAGAACCCACAATTACAAAGAAGTACAAAAGAACGTGTTGAACTAAAAAATATAAAGAGGAGCTAGTTGGAATAGGTGGGTGACCACCAATTTCCACATGGATCAGTCCTCCCCCCTTAGGAAGTAATGGTCTCCATTGCGTTGACTCCCCCCATTAGGTGAGGAAAATTCTCTTGAATTTGGCCCCGAGTGAGCCACTTTCCTTATGTAGGAGTTGCCCTGCCTTGACAACTGGTAGAGTTGGATCCTTTGTTGGCGAGTGCCCTTGACTTGTATGTCCACTATCTGATAAGTGGATGCTTGTTCCATGTAGTCAGGGTTGATCTCTGTTGGTGTCAGTTGTTCTATGATCTTAGAGGTGTCCAATAATGGTGGAAAATATGGTCGAAGGATGTCCACATTGAACACTAGGTGCAATCCAACAAAGGGTGGAGGGTTGAGCTCAAAATCATTACTACCCACAGCCTTGGTGATAGTGTAAGATCCATAGCGAAGTGGGCAGAGCTTCTGATGGGGCCTTGTAAGACGCTCTTTCTACAAATGTAACCAGACCTTGTCTCAACCTGAAACTGGTGAGGTACCCTGTGTTTATCATGGCGATGCTTGTACTTAGCATTGGCTTTCTACAAAATCTCATGGACCTGTTGGCGGATGTGCTGAATCTGCGCAACAAATATGGTGTCTTTGTCGGCCTTAGACTGAACATGGGAAGAGTATGTATGTGTGGTTGCAAGAGGTAGTGCAACATCAATGGGACCCAAGGGTTGAAATTCTAGCCCCACCTGAAATGGGCTATGGTCGATGGAGCTATGGAGAGCCATGTTGTATTTGTGTTGAATACAGGGGAGAATCTCTTCCCGTGTAAGTGAATGCTTAGAGTTGTACATGTGCAGGATGTGCACAATCATCTGATTGACAACCTTTGTTTGGTTGTTTGTTTGGGGGTGGAAAGCAGTGGATTTAGTGAGCTTGGTGTCCAACGGTGACCAGAGACTTGACCAAAATGTGTTGAGGAACATGTTGTCCTGATCGTAGATGATGGTTTGTGGTATCCCAAAATGGACCCAGACTCGTTCAAAAAAGATCTTGGCAGTATATGTTGCTGCGATGTTCTTCTTGCAGGCTACAAGGATGGCCATCTTCAAAAACCAATCAACGACCACAAATACACAATCATTGCCTTACTTGGTGGACAGAAGGCCATAAATGAAATCCATAGAGATGGATTCCCAAGGCTTCTCAGGAGTAGGAAGAGGGGTGTATAAGCCTTGCTTCTTGATGGTTGACTTGGCAATGACACAGGCAGTGAAAGATCTGATATACTTGCTAACATCCTGTCAAATTTTTGGCCAATAAAAATGTTTATGTAGAACGACCACAGTTTTTCTCCATGCCAAAATGTTTTTCCATCCGACTGTAGTGGGCTTCCCAAATCATCTTTGCACGCTCGCTTGCAGGAACACATAGATGGCCCAAATGGCATAAAAATATGTCCTGAATGTGAAAATCGGTGACATTCGCACCTCTACCCAAGAGATGATAAGTGGTGGTGAAATTTGGATCATGCTGACAAAGTTGGGGTCACTCACATGCCTCATGTCCATAGGAATGGAGCATAGTGGTCAGTGCAGCCACGGGACGTCGCCTGAGGCAGTCAGCGACATGATTTGTGTTGCATGACTTATACTTGATGTTGAGATGGAAATGTTGTAGGTAGGTGGACCACTTTCGATGGTGGTCGTTTTGCAACTTCCTCTGTGTCTATATGAACTGTAGAGGCTTGTGATCAATATGGATGATCGTCTCCTTTCCCATAATGTAATGTTTCCATTGACGACATGATTGTACAATGGGATACATTTCCTTGTCATAGCTGGGGTATTTCCGGACAATATCTGAGAGTGTCTCGCTATGGTATGCCATCGGATGACCGTGCTAAGTGAGAATTGCACCTAAAACATAGTCAGATGCATCAGTCTCAATCTAAAATGGTTGTTGCAGATCAGGTAAGGAGAGTACTGGAGATGAGCACAAGTGATGCTTCAGATCATCAACTGCTTGTTGTTGTTCCATCCCGCACATGAACTTTTCCCTGCCACCCCCTTGGTCACTTTGTTGAGGGCCCATGCAATAGGGCAGAATCTCAACACGAACCTTCAGTAGAAGTTGGTTAGTCCCAAGAAGCTCCGAAGCTCAGTTAATGTGGTCAGGGCTGGCCAGTAACGGATGACTTGGATCTTAGCTGGATCAACTTGTACCCTATGCTCATCAACAATGTAGCCCAAGTATTGGACCCTGTTCATGCCAAAGGAGCAATTTTCCAACTTGGCATATAGCTTATGCTGCCGCAGAGTGCTCAAAACCTGTTGAATATGCCACATGTGCTCCTCCCAAGTTCTGTCGAAGATGATGATGTCATCAAAATATACCACCACAAAAGAGTTGGTGAAGGGTCTCAAAACATCATCCATCAACCTCATGAAAGTGGATGGTGCATTTGTTAAGCCAAAGAGCATGACCAACCATACAAAGAGACCTTCTTTAGATTTGAAAGTTGTCTTCTATACATCAGTTGGTTCGATGGGAACCTGGTGGTATCCAGACTTTAGGTCAATCTTGTTGAAGAACTTTTCCCCCTTGAGTTGGTCAAGAAGGTCATCAATCCTAGGAGTTGGGTACCGGTTCTTGATTGTGATTTTGTTTAATGCTCTGCAATCAATGCAGAGTCGCCAAGTCCCATCCTTCTTCTGCATCAGTACAATCGAGCTTCTACAAGGGGACGAGTTGGGACGGATGTGCCCCTTTTGAAGAAGCTCTTGGATATGACGCTTGATTTCGTCATCTTCCACCAGTGAGCGATGATAGACTAGTCCATAAGGCAGAGGTGCACTGGGGATTAGATCAGTTGGATGCTTGACTTGGTAGTGCATCGGTACCTCGGTGGGTGAGGAGAAGATGTCTCTGTACTCTTCCACGATCTCGTCCACTTTCTTATGCTGGAAAGATAGGTTCCATGTAGAGGCCACAGATGTGGCAGCGACCTTCTATTGACTCTGAGCACAGATCACAAAGAAGATGAACTTCCCGATCTGTAAAATGACCTTGCTGCATCGCTTAGCAGAGATTAAAGAAATAGTGATAGATGATGCTACCTTTGGTATCCTGTACAATTGTCTACCCAAAGTAATAATAACACTGCGGGGTCTAGAATCATACACAACATGATGCTTCCACAAATATGGTTGTCCTAAAAAACATCACAAACTTCAAGGGGAGCAATATCACACAATACCTCGTCTTTGAAAGGCTTGATGTCGTAGGGCATACAACATGGTTGGCTGACACATATATCTCTTCCTTGGTGAAGCCAACCGATGGTGTAGGGCTGCGAGTGTAGTGTCGTCGGCAGGTCCAACCACTTGATAACCTATGTTGAGATCAGGTTCTTCTTACTGCCGCTCTCGACAATGAAATGAAGCAGATCCCCTTTTACCCACATTTGTGAGTGAAAGAGGCGTTCTCATTCCTTTGGTTCGTCTGGTTCGCTTGGCTTGATTTTGGTGGTAGTGACAATTGAATCGGGTTCAACATCGATAATCCGCTTCCCTCCTTCTAGATTTTATTCGGAGTCATAATTGGCCTCTGACTCAGAAGCCTTTAGCTCAACCACGAGTGATTGCTTGGAGCGATATTCTTGAGTGTTCTGCCAAGGGATTTTATGGTATTCACACCATTTCCCCGTGTCCTTCTTTGTCTTCTCTTTGGTCTTCTTGTGTTGTGGCTTGGACTGGTTGTCTTGAGAGTGTCCATATTTTCTCTATCCCTTGTTGTGTGGGTTGGGGCTGCCTGTTCCCTGCTTTGGCAGCGAGGAGTTTGCATATCCAAACTCTCGTGTCTTTTGCTTAAATTTATGCTCGATCTTGACAACATATCTATAAGTCGTACCCAATGAGGTTATGTCCAGAAACTCCATTTTTTTTTAATGTATCTATGAAAACAATTGCAGTATTTGAGCACTAGATGTCGCTCAGAGTCTTTGATACCCAATTTAGTGCGTAGGGTAGGGAAAATATTGGTGAAATATGGTATTGTCATGTCCCTTTCTTGACGTAGGGTGGTCCATCTGGTGTACTGGTCCTCATAGCTTCCAATAGGGTAGTATTGTTCTTTAATGATATCCCAAAAGGAATCCCATGTAGGAGCAACCACAAATATTGCATATTTCTCTATGGCTCTTTGTTTAGAGTAAGTATCCCACCAGTCCTTAACATGGGAGATGACCTTGAGGACTGCAAAAGTAATCTTTTCCCTATCGGAAAAATTGTCGACCGAAAAATACCCTTCAAGCAGATTCAACCATTTATCTACAACATCTGCATCTATTAGTCCTTCAAATAATGGAATATCAAAATTTACCTATACCTTGAAGGGGGTTACATGGCCGCTTCATGAAGATGCTTCTCCTATGGGCAGTCGTCAAAGAATCTACACAAAGTTGTCCATCATTTCGTTCCTTTGTCGCGCAAGGGATTACTCAAGCAACATTTTAAAAAGATCTCTTGCTCCATCATCTTTATTTTCATCCCGCATGGTTTGTTGTTGGGCTCGGCGTGATCAACCTTGAAAAGGATCGATTGGTTCAAGTATCAACTTCTTGTACCCATATATTGTTAGGGACATGCATGAAGAAAAATAAATGAAGAGCAGACCATTATGATACCAGTGATCTAGATTTAGGAGTGGAACAAACTGATTAATAGAATAAGTACAATAAACACAAAGATTTGAAGAACAACACAGATATCCAATAGACAATATCTTCTATTGAATGAATGAAATAGGCTGAAACTGTAAAGCTGCAAAACTGGAACACTTGCTCGAATGGTGGTAGCTATCTCTGATAAGAGATGAGGCTGCTATGCGCATCCGTCTGAGCAAAATGATTACAATGAGGCTCTAGAGGCATTTTTAACATTACTCATGCATGGAAAAACCCTAGACATCCAAAAATCTAACCCTAAGGGATGAAATACCAAAATTTATGTGGGCCCTTGTGGGTAAGTTCGTACCTTAACTTTCTGGGGTCGTAACTTTTGCATACGACCTCTGTTTTAGGCGCGTGATAGCCCGTTGGAAAGGTCTTTTTGAGAACTACGCATTACGCTGTCAAAATATGACTTCATCTATAGTTTTATTGTGGCGAGATGTTAAGGACCTAACCCCTCACGTAGGTATAATAATATATTTCTGTGTAATAAAGGTCAATATTAATAAGGCCTAGCAATAAGGAAGAATAAGTCAAATGTAAGAAGACCTAATAGAAGCTTTTGCTTCTAGAAGGATATTCCTCTTGATTATTCTTCTGATAGACATATTTAGTATAAATAAGAGTAGAGGGTATGAGAAGTTTTGTCTTGGATATTATTGTAATAGAGCTATGCTTTGTTGGAGGTTGCCCCCTTTAAGAGGCAGGTGACCATTGCTCTCGGTAACCAAAGTGATATTTCTGGTGTTATTCTGGTATTATTTTGGTATTATTGTGGTGTTGTTCCGGTTATATCGTTGTTTATATTCCATTTCTAGCTAATTATTTTTGTTTTGCATACTATTTTATATATGGAATATTACAAGTGGTATCAGAGCACCTTCCTTGCCATGAGATATATTCCAACATCTTTAAGCCACAAAGATATGTTGTTACGCGCATAAAACTACGATAGGGTATTCATACATGCATGAAATACAAGTGGTACTTAAGCGCACATCTGTTGGCCACCCTTGTAACCCAATTGGTACCCCTTCGAGTGGTAGCGCATCATACAACACCTGTATATGGATCGTCCTAGATCTCCTGAAGCCCTCCATAAATAAGCCGATCGACCGCCTGATTGTTATAATGCCACCGAGAACAACATTGAGGAAGATACTCTCTAGTACCTGGGTAGTCGGGTAATACGAATAAGGGCACGGTCTAGCCTCCTTAGTTGGTGCCTTGAGATATTGGGCTGAGTACTGCTGGTTGAACCCACACGTATATTAGAGAGCTATAGCATAGGGAAAACCCTTGTCTGTAGCACCCTTGATTACCCTAACCCTTGGGATGAAAACAAAAACATAACATAAAATATCTATTGTCGCGCAAGTGTGTCTCCTGCATTCGGGTTGCGAAATTACTACACATTTCTTCATGTTAGGAATTTGGGCATTTCATCACTGTGGTATTCTTCAGATTGGTGTATAACTTTGCAGGAAAAAAAATTATGGATCCTGTTGGCAACATTATTTGAGACCTATCATGTTGGATTCCTCTCTTCGCCCTTATCACAGTCATACCTATCACTTTTCAACTATTTTTTTTCTCATGGACCTGACCCCCTTCCAACACCCTTATTTGGGCTTTACCCCATTGGATTCAACTCGTCGTCTTGATCGTTGTGATACACTTCACCCATAACCCATTTTATGTGTGGTCCCACCTGCCCCTTTCTTCATCATGGCCCACACCCGTAGCCAAGACTTGGAAGCTTGCTTCAATGCATTGCACTCTAATTTCACATAAACCCAACAAGAAGTGAGACAACTCAGTGCCAATATTGCCACCATCAATAAAAACATGCATTCCTCTATCAGTGCCAAAATAGAGGACCTAAAACAAGACCTCGCTACCCAACTTGAATCCTTCACTACGATGATTTGCGCCAAGCTGCATATCCCTGCAGATCTTCACTCATCTGAACCACCTTTGCAAACCGAAGGTGAAACTTCCTCTCATTTCCATAATTTTCAACCCCATCATTTTCAGCGTGACTTACACCTTCCGCGTGTGGATGTGACCAAATTTGATGGCTCGAATCCCACTGGTTGGGCAACTCAAATGGAACATTATTTCTCTTTGTATGGCATTACAGATGAGTTGGCCAAACTCTGGTATGGTGTTCTCCATCTAGATCAAGAACGCTGGCAATGGAGAAAAAATGGCTGCCAAGGGTATGTGGCTTGGACACACTTTATGGTAGAGCTTTATGAACTCTTTGACACTGACACCAACCATCTAGGTCATTTGACAAAGTTGAAACAATATGGCACAGTGGAAGACTTTATAGCCGGTTTTGGGAGATTAGATTTTCGTACAAAGGGAATGTCTGATGCTTTTTTCTGAGACTGTTTTATCAGTGGCCTCAAGGATGAGATTCGTGCCCATGTCCTCATGGCTCGGCCTCAGACTTGGGTGGACACTACTAAAAGACCCAAGGAAGCACAAGAGGTTGTCTCTTTTCAAAACCAAAAATCCTCCTTTATTCCTTGTACTAAAGCAATCACTCCCACTCCTCCTTCTACTCCACTAAAGATCCAGAAATTGACCAGGGCCAAAATGGCTGAACGCCAACTCAAAGGCCTTTGTTCTAATTGTGATGACAAATATTTTCCTGGGCACAAGTGTAAGGAACAAAATCTTTTTATGGCCATCTCAGAGGATGTTTCAGAAGATGATGTTGAGGCTCCCCTGATGTCCGTGTCACCTGCACCCAATGACATGACCCCTCTCTCAGACCCTCCCGAAGTAGAATTGGTCATTTCCCTAAATGCTCTCACTGGCTTCTCTGCTCCCCAAACCCTCCAGCTAATTGGTTACATTAATCATATGAAGGTCATCATTCTTGTTGATAGTGGAAGCACCCATAATTTGATTCATTGCCGCATTGCCCAAGAAACTAATTGTTATATCTGTGTCATCAATAATTTTCAAATCATGATTGCCAATGGCGGGTGCATGAAATGTGGAGGGCGTTTTAAAAATGTGTGTCTCCAAATTGGTGAGTATCACATGAAATCTTACATGTTTTCTATGGACATGGGAAGTTGTGACATTATGTTGGGTGTCGAATGGCCAAGGACTATGGGTCCCATTCTCATGGATTTTAAGGAATTAACCATGCAATCCGACCAGGAGGGCCAACAATATAAGTTCCAAGGCATCACCGCCGATTCCCCGGAGATCATCAGTTCCCATCGCATGGAAAAGATGATAAAAAAAGGTCATTCTGGCATTATTTCCCAAGTCCATGCCATACAAGACATTGAGACACCCTCTATGTCGCAGGACCTCAAATCCATCCTCTCTAAACATCAAGTGGTTTTTTTCACTCCATAGGAACTCCCCCCTTCACGTGGTGTTCATGATCATTCCATCCCCTTGTCCCAGGAAGCCTTCCTCCCAATATTTGTCCCTATCGTCATCCCTTTTCCCAAAAAAATGAAATTGAGAAATTTGTTCAACAATTGCTCAACGCAGGTGTTATCCTCCCTAGTACGAGCCCTTACTCTTCTCCTGTGGTCATGGTCCTTAAGAAAGAAGGTTCTTGGCACATGTGTCCCAACTTTCGTGCCCTAAACAAACTCACCATTAAAGACAAATTTCCCATTCCTGTCATTAATGACCTCTTGGATGAGTTGAGTGGTGCCCAGTTCTTTACTAAACTTGATCTTCGTTCTGGGTACTACCAGATTCGTATGAACTAAGTAGACATTTCTAAGATTGCATTTAGAATTCATGAGGGCCACTATGAGTTTTTTGTCATGCCCTTTGGCTTGTGTAATGTTCCCTCCACTTTCCAAAGCCTCATGAATCATGTCTTCTGTCCTTTTCTCCGCCATTTTGTCTTAGCTTTCTTTGATGATATCCTCATCTATAGTAAAACCTGGACAACCCATCTTGCTCATGTGGATCAAGTTCTCCATCTACTCTCTCAACACAAAATTTTCCTCAAACAATCTAAATGTGCTTTTGGCACCTCTGAATTCGAGTACTTGGGTCATCTTGTCGGCAAGGTCGGTGTTAGGGTGGATCCTAAAAGGATTGTAGCTATGCAAGATTGGCCTCACCCAAAGACTCTCAAAATCTTGCATGGATTTATGGGTTTAAAAGGTTATTATCGCAAGTTTGTTAAGAATTATGGAAAGATTGTGTCACCTATCACTGTTGTCCATAAAAATAATTCTTTCACTTGGACTCCAACAACTTCTTAGGATTTTCAAACCTTGAAGATGGCCATGTGCACCACTCCAGTCCTGGCCCTTCCCGATTTCACAAAGACCTTTGTCCTGGAATGCGATGCTTCCGGGAAAGGAATTGGCACAGTCCTTATGCAAGAGGGTCGACCTTTGGCCTTTACCAACAAACAACTGTCAGAGTGACATTCAGAGATGACGGTATGTGGTATCCCAAAATGGACCCACACTTATTCGAAGAAGAGCTTGGCAATATCTGTCGTTGTGATGTTCTTCTTGCAGGCTGTGAGGATGGCCATCTTCGAAATATGATCAATGACCGCAAATACATAATCATTTCCCTTCTTGGTGGACGGAAGGCCAAACATGTAATCCATCGAGATGGATTGCCAAGGCTTCTCAGTAGTAGGAAGAGGGGTGTATAAGCCTTGCTTCGTGATGGCTGGATTGGAAATGGCACATGCAGTGCAAGATCTGATATACTTATCGATGTCCTGTTGAAGTTTTGTCCAATAAAAATGTTGTTGTAGAACGACCACAGTTTTCTCCATGCCAAAATGTCCTTCCATTCGATTGTAGTGGGCTTCCCAAATCATCTTTGCACACTCGCTTGCAGGAATACAAAGATGGCCCAAATGGCATAACCGTTCGTCCTGTATGTGAAAATCGATGACATTCACTAATGTACCCAAGAGCTGTTAGGTGGTGGAGAAGTTTGAATCTTGTTTACAAAGTTGGGGCTACTCAGATGCCTCATGTCCACATGAATGGAGCACAATGGTGAGTGCAGCCACGGGAGGTCGACTGAGGCAGTCAGTGACATGATTTGTGCTCCCTGTCTTATACTTGAGGTTGAGATGGAACTGTTGCTGTTAGGTGGACCACTTCTAATGGCGGTATTTCTTCAACATCCCTTATGTCTGTATGAACTACAGAGGCTTGTGGTCAATGTGGATGATCGTCTATTTTCCCAAAATGTAATGTTTCCATTGACGACAGGCTTATACAATGGAATACATTTCCTTGTCATAGGTGGGGTATTTCAGGACAATATCTGAGTGTCTCACTATGGTATGCCATCGGATGACCGTGTTGAGTGAGAACTACGCCTACAACATAGTCAGATGCATCAGTCTCAATCTCGAACGATTGTTGCAGATCACGAAAGGAGAATATTGGAGGTGAGCACTAGCGATGCTTTAGATCATCAAATGCTCATTGTTGTTCCTTCCCCCACACGAAATTTTCCCTGCCACCGCCCTCGGTGACTTGGCAAAGGTCCCATGCAATATGGGAGAATCCCATTATGAACCGTCGGTAGAAGTTGGCCAGTGTCGAGAAGATTCGATGATCCAAAAAGGATCCAAAGAAGACTAAGGACAACTCAGAATTTGCAAAAGCAACTCAGGAAGCTCAGAATGGCCTCAACAGACAGAGAAAGTTAAATATTCAAAGTTCTCAAAACTTAGTAAAATTTGCATCATCGCAATATTTCCAACAACGTAAACAACTCGTCAAATGGAGTTACAGATGAAAATATATTCGCAGTCAAAGTTTTCGTCAACCTAGCCCAGTGAGCAGGGATGAGTCAGTATCTGTACTGTTGATGTTAGAATCAGTACGGATGACGTCAACATCTGTAAATTATATGTGGCACACATAGAGGGCGATATGTGTCATGGTGATGTGGCAACACCAGAAACTGCCATGTGTCACTCGTTTTCGACATTTTCGGGTCAACATGTGGACCAATGACGAAGTTCCACGTGGTAGTCCATACAACCACGTGGCAGACCGTATGTGACGTGGCAGGGTGACTATGCAAGTGGATGGCATGGGACAATGGTTGGCTTCCATGTGGTAGTGGGCAAATGCCCAGTGTGGGCCCGAAACCAGATTTTCAAAAATAAAAAAAAAGGCCTGCCAAATTTGGCGAAGTCCCACCAAATTTGGTGGCCAAACTATAACTCTGACAAATCTAAACAACAACTCCAAACTTGGCAGTGGTTCCAAACCACATATATATATTGTCATAACTATAAGCCCAAAAGGGGACGCCCGCGAGCTTGACCTTGAGACCCCCCCCTATCCAAACACGTTACAATAGAATATGCCAACCGTTGGGCCAATGGGCTCCATTGGAAAATCCGCCCAACATTTAATTTAAATGCTGAAGTTTTCCCACGGATGGAAGGAGGGCGCTCGACGGTATGACCGAGCATATTTTTCAAGACAAAGTACAGTGAATTAATTGCAGGGTGCAGGCACATAAACCGAGATGAGATTTCTCAAGGGCTTGGTAGTGCCAGAGTCGGATTGAGGCATGGAGACAATCATTTTTGGGTAATTTGATGCCACGAATTCATTGGCATTATCTATTTTATGATCTGAGCAAAATTAATGCAACGTAATTCCAGAATGAGGTATCCTTACGTATTTTTCCAAATTGTTTTGTCGAGTTAGTAAAAAGTCCTACACATTTGAGAGCAGGACCCTGAGACGTAGTCCACCAGGGACGAACTCCGTTATCAAGTTTTTTCTGTTCAGATTTGATGCTTATGTATCTTCATTATTGGGCTTTTCTTTCTTTATGGTGCACTTTAATTTATGCTCATTTAATACATACAATTATTTATAAGTCACTTCGATGAAAAGATCATGGATCATGTTGGTATAAGAGCAGTCATCCTTGACTTGAATTGTTGAGTGTGAATGCTTACTAGGGCCAAGCATAAGCATGGTGAAGGAAATCTTAAGACTTTCAATCTCAAAGTTGGTCATGCATCCCGAAGGAAGAAAATGGCAAATGAGGACAAGCATGATGATCAAGAGAAAAACTTCCATATGGTCTTTTATCGCATGTCAGAAATGGTCGAGTGAATATATGGAGACAACGATAAGAGGATGAAGAAGAAATGGAAGAAAAATGGAGCATAAGTTGATGACAATGCTTCAGTAAATCAAGGGGTTGGAGGAGACCCTCTTGAGCCTCCATCTTCACCATCAAGTTCTAGCTCTTCTTTCTCTGAGCATTCTCATCATTCTCATCATTCTAGCCATAAAGCTTCTTTTAAGTAACCATTATGAAAGTTTGATGTAAAATTTGCTTTACCTATGCTTAATGGAGACGCTAATCCTAAAAATCTAGATAATTGGATCAGACAGGTTGAAGTATATTGTCATGTTCAATAGATTGATGAAGAGGAAGTTAAAGTGCAATTGGCTTCTCTTCGCTTGGAAGGCACCACTCTCGTATGGTGGGAGAGAAAACTTCAAGACATAAGTAAGTGTGGTAATCTTCTTTCCTCATGGTCAGAATTTAAATCAGCGATAAGGAAGCAATTTTATCCATTGGGTCATTTACATAAAGCAATGATGGAATGGCAAACCTTAAGACAAAGTAAAGGTCAAATTGTACAAAGTTTCATGAAAGAATTGAGGAAGAAAGCTCTTGCATTAAACATTCCTTTGGATTCTTATGAAACTTTAATGAAGTATATTCATTAAAGTTATATTCATCATACCTTGCTATTGTTTAACCCCACCAGTCTTGACGAAGTTTGTGTGCACTTCATAGTTATATTCATCATACCTTGCTATTGTTTAACCCCACCAGTTTTGACGAAGTTTGTGTGCAAGCCACTTACCTTGAGAACAGGAGAAAACATGTTCAAGAAGATCCCACAAATAAACCTTCCAATCTCCCACATAACCAGTTTGAGAAGTTTAACGGGAAGGACAAAAAGACCGCCATTGTAAAGAGAGAAGAAGGAAAACCATCTTGCACCCATTGCAAGAAAAGTGGTCATGATGATGAACACTGTTGGAAACTACATCCAAAGAAGAGATTGAAACAGTTCGGTGAAAATGGGAAGACGAAGACCGTTGCTACAGTGCAGCAAGATCTTGGTTCTGACTCAGGAGACGAAGGAAAGATCACAACGGTTGGAGAATGAGGTAAAGATTCCCTTCATGCTAGTTCAAATTCCAATAATGAATCTCATGATGATGAAAGAAAGAGGAATGAATTGTTTCATATAAGAGTTGTATCTAAACACACTAAGATAGATACATTATTTTATCCGAGTTCCCAAGCAAACTTGATATCTGAAGCACTTGTCAAAAAGATGGGTCTTGAAACTAAACCACATCCAAAGTCTTATCCTCTTGATTGGGTATGTGATAAAGCAAAACTTAATGTCACCAAGCAATGTAGGGTCATATTTTCTATTTCTTCAAAGTTGATTGATGAAGTGGAATTGGATATTATATCATTTGATATACATGTCATAGTGCCGGGGAGACCTTATCTTTATGATAGAAAAGCAGTCTTCTTTCGTCATGAGAACAAATATCACCTTACTAAGGGGGGAGTGGAATATATTGTTAGAGCCCACATCATGAGGGTAAACACAACACTTGCTAATGGAGGACAAATGAAGAGACTCATAAACACTATTAAGAGATATGTACTCATGGTCATAAGGGAGAAAGATGTCGGAACATCTGACCCTTTCCAAGGACGTGATCCTTCTCATAAGAAAGAATTAATTGATATTGTTTCTAAGTATGATGATATTTTCCACGAACTAGATGGATTACCTCCTAAAAGGGAAATCCAACATGAAATACCTTCAACAAGATTCTCCTCCTCCTAATGTGGGCATGTACATGATGTCAGTTGTAGAGATGACAGAGATCAAGAAGCAGGTACAAGGCTTATTGGATCAAGGGGTCATCAGGCCCAGCTCATCTCCTTGTGGTTCTCCGATCATGATGGTGCCAAAGAAGGATGGCACATGAAGAATGTGTGTCGATTACTGGGACTTAAATAAAATCACGGTGAAAAATCGATACCCTCTTCCTCATATAGATGATTTACTTGATCAATTAAAGAATGTTGTTTATTTCACTAAGTTGGATTTGCGCAGTGGATACCATCGGATCAGGGTTGTAGAACAAGATGCATGGAAGACTACCTTTAAAACCAAACAAAGATTATTTGAGTGGTTAGTTATGTCATTTGATCTTTGTAATGCTCTGACAACCTTCATGCGTGTGATGAATGATGTATTCAGGCCATTTCTAGATAATTTTGTGATTGTATATTTAGACGACATTCTTATATTTAGCAGGACTTGGGATGAGCATGTAAGGCATGTGAAGCAAGTATTGGATACTTTGCAAAGGGAAAAGTTGTATGTAAAATTGTCCAAATGTGAATTTGGTAAGACTGCACTTGTGTACTTCTCTTGTGTCTAGGCATTTTGGGGTAGGAAAAAGTATGGTTCATCTGCAGAGGTTTTGTTACTGGCCT